>CM077163.1:12006698-12043397 GCA_039583875.1 Platanthera guangdongensis
CAAGTGGGTACCCCGATGAATGCTTACTTGTTCCTCGGACTTCTGCGCTTTTTGAGGTATGCTTAGCTCGACATTTGGCTAAGTAGGGGAAGCGCTTTAAGATCTTCCTGGTGTGTGGTGGGACCTCCACGCCAAGCCCTTGGGTCTGTTTCCTGTTCCCTGTTCCTTTCCTTTAGTCGTTTGACTTGCGAGAGAGAAGTAAGTGAGTGATCACCCCTTCCCCTAGGGTGAACTCCACAGAGATCGAATTTTCGGTTTCAACAGCAGGGGCAAAAAATGCGTTTGGGCGAAAAAAACACGTCCGGGAGAAAAAATCGCGTCGTGGCGAAAAAATCACAATCGGGCGAAAAATTGCGACTGCACGAAAAAAGCGTGTCTGGGCGAAAAAATCGCGACTGGGCAAAAAAAATCGCGACTGGGCGAAAAAATCGCGTTCGGGCAAAAGAAATAGTGTGAGGTAGAAAAATCGCGCCCGGGTGAAAAAATCGCATCCGGCCAAAAAAATGACGCACGGGTGAAAAAATGGCGCATGAGCGAATAAATCACAGTCGGGCGAAAAAAATACGCCACGATGAAAGAATCGCGCTCGGGCGAAAAATACGTGTTCGTGCTAAAAAATCTCCCCCGAAAAAAAAAATTTCGTTCGTACCGAAAAAATCGCGCGGAGGCAAAAAAATCACGCACAGGCGAAAAAGTTGTGTTTGGGTCGAAAAAAACTCACACGGGCAAAAAAAACTAGCTTGTGCAAAAAAATCGCACCCTGGTAAAAAAATAGTGTTTGTGTGAAAAATTCGCGTCCAGTCGAAAAAATTGTCATTGTGAAAAAATCATGCCTGGGCGAAAATTTTGCGTTTGGCCGGAAAATTTGCGTCCGGTCGAGAAAATCATGTCTGAGCGAAAAATCGAGTCCTGAGGGAAATTGCGTCTAGGTGGAAAATTCGCGTCTGCCCAAAAAAATTGCGTCCGGATTAAAAAATTGCGTTCGGGCGAAAAATGTTATGAAATTGGATCTAATCCGCGACTACGTTTTCACCGCGGATAGCACAACGGAAGTTAAACCGAGCAATAACAATAGCGCAAAAATAAGCAATGCGAGAAACCAAGCACACGCAGACGACACAATCAATTTACTTGGTTCAGAGAGAAGCTCGTACATCCACGGGGAGAGCACCAGAGAAAATCCACTATAATCAAAGAATTTAGTACAGATTTTACATTGAAATCACAAATATCAGAAACGCGCCAAAGAGAAACTGTCTGATCAAAGCCTGGAGCTATCGTCGGGTGATAGTGATGAATGCAGATCCTCCTGTATCTTCCACCGCCGCCTAAGTCGCCCGCCTCCAGAAACTTCGCCTGAGGATTCCGCCGCCGATGGACCGTGTACAACCCCATATTTGCTGAGTGGGACCCGGAGGCACCAACGGTCAGGATTGGACTAGCTTCGGGCTAGCTTCGGGCTTCAGACCGGAAGAGCTCCCGCCTTGGAGGAGCTCCCGCTCATAAGCGGGCGAGGTCGCTTGCGCCAAGCCTTGGAGGAGCTCCCGCCCATAGGCGGGCAAGATTATTCGCGCCAGGCCTCGGCCGCGACCTGCCAAGTCCCAGGAGCGGGCGAGAAGGCGTTGAGTGGAGGCGGGAAGGTTCTCGTCTCAGGGTTCTCGCCGAGTGGGGCACAGGGCCCGGGATAAAATTACCTAATTACCCTCAGGTAAAAATACCCATATACCCCCAGGGGCTGCATTTAGTATTTTACAAACAGCGGGATTTGGCTATTGGCAGGTCAGCCAAAGGTATTTCAGTAATCTCAGGTCAGCAAAAGGCTATAAATAGACTCATAAGGGCTCCTTGGAAAACAAGCTCTCATTATCCTCCAAATCTCTAGTGCTTTCTGAGGAGCTCCTAGCACAGTTTTTGGCGTTGGAGGGGAAGCTCTCAGAGATCTTCCGGGTGTGAGGTGGGACCTCCCTGCTGAGGCTTTGGGTCAGTCTTAGGTCCTTTGCAACTAGTCGAGGGTCAGGGCTCGAGAGAAGTAGGTGTTGGCTGCACCACTGTTTTTGAACTCCCGTTGAGGTCAATTTTGGCTTCAACAGTTATGGTGCGGTCAGCGTGGAGAGTGGCCGGCACGAAAAAACTCAGCCGAACGTCATGGCTATAGAAGAGGAACCAAGTGACGACCAGGGTCATGTGATGAAAGAAGTCCCCTCCCACCCCTCATGGTCACTCCTAACAGTCTTGTTATTTCATCTCAAATGTTTCTCTATTTGTGCTTTAAAGAGCCAGAAGTGGATAAATACTTCTAATTCTTGGATCCGATGAAAAATCCACATGAATCGACTAAAATCATCGACTATAAGGGGATAACATCATTTTCCTCCCAGTAAGGGTGTGCTAGCAGGTCCCTATACATCAACATGAATCAAATCTAGTAGACCTAGAGTAGGCAGTTTAGGGGAAGGGCAGAAGATGGGTTTTTCCTCCTGCACATGTTTCACACTTTTGAGTGGTGATGGCGAGACTTAGCATTCTTTCAACATGTCTCATATCTTGGATGAATTTAAGGAAGGCATAGGCATTGCAAAGAGATTGAAAAATCTGATAGTTTCTATCAAAATTCGCAATGCACCGAGATCAGCCCTTGATATTCATAGACATAGAGGCCACTATGGACAATCTAGATTGCTCAGAACTTCAACCTCTAATAATACATGAAATAAAAATAAATAAAACTATCTCGTCTCTGCTTTAAACGTGACCACAAGTTCAGATCATCCAACGACCACAGGCTCGGATTGTTCATTCGATGATACTAACTTTTCCTACTGCATATGTAGATCCATGCGGGTTCCGATACGGGCCGACCTGCTCGAGATTCCTGATCCCCATTAGTATGGTGCATGTGTTTCCTTAAAATTCATACTTGTGCAACTTTGCTTGACATTTATTTCTTGCTATCAAATGCAGACAAATGTTATGGTCTGAGGGAGTGAGGGAGATATCTTGAGAGAAAAACTGTTATTTTATCAGAAGCTCTGATGTTATGTATTGTTGAGATACAACAGTTTTCATGATTTGGTTTTGTTTTTCTTGTTGGGAAGACATTTCTTTATTCTTTATTTATAACCATCTCGGCACTGAGAATTTAAAAGCAGTTTCTGTCAGTTTTAGTGCATGAATGCAATCTTTACAAAAATAGGATGGCAGCAAATTTTGGTTTTATAAAATCATCTATGAGCCATATTCTGGAAAGATCAACACTTAATAATCTCAGCCACTTTTAGGGATAATTGTAACACATCCCCTATAATGACCGTATAATATGGGTCCGGCCAGGGCCCCACAACATATAGACGCCACAACTTCAGTATTATAAGATGATATAACTACCTGATCTCAAAACGCATAACCACTGCACAGCGGAAAAAGCAAACAGACTAGAAGTTATCCACAACATATAGGAGTAACGAAGCGGCCTTAAGGCCTTACAACAAAAGTGAGTCCAGTGCCCAAATAATAACACCAGTCATAAATGTGCATAAGCACTCCTAGACTACCTCGGCATGCAAGCCGGAAAACAAGAGCATCAAACATACAATGTCATAAAAGTAGAGCTACAGCAAAACGGTAACACTTCATGAGGATTAGGCCCATTTGGCCGGCGATCTAGCTCCTGCTTGCGATCCTTGCCCTATAAAAATTTGATTGTAACGTGGGTCAGCAAAGGCTGACCTCAAACTGTGTAACAAACACATCTCCTCCCGGCCGCCCCTAACGGACCCCGGGGAACCCCTCCAACCTACAAGTCAGCACATCGTATACAATATATATATATAAACAAGTAATGCACTAAGAACAGGCTTGGATGTCTCAAACAACATACACATTCTCTATTATTGAGCATATAATGAAAGATCCTACTTATGCAGCATGTATGCAAAAATCCGGGCTTCACCCAAGGCACCCTATCGCGTATGCATCTAGCACATCATCACATCATATGGGTACTCATCATTTCCCCATTGGCATAAAGCCGCAAACAATGGGGGGGGGGTTACCAACATTCCCCCAACGACATACAAGCCGCCACACGGAACTCCTGCCAAGGCCCCACCCGCTGAAGGTCTTAGACCCGGGCTTGCCTGCAAGCTCTGACTTCTCATGTCAGGATTCCAACAAACACACTGACTGATTCTAAGAAGCCTTGCTGGACCCCACCTGCTCATGGCCTCATTGCCCGTGCTTGCCCCATGCTTGACATTCTCGTCAGTCTCACATAAGGGGACTAGTCTCGCCGGGACACTCTCCACACATGACGTGCGCATCACGGGATAGCCAGCCGACCACGGAGACACAGCCACGCCTTGGCACATCACAATCCAAGACAAATCCACCCTAGTCCCTCATTCGTACTGCAGCGTTCCCGCACACCAAGGAAACCATCTACCACCAATGCAGAGCTAACCTCGTCCACCAAGGAAACCATCTACCGTCATTGAGGAGCTAACCTTGTCCGGTTCCGACTACATGTACTCACTCGAGAAAAGAGAAAAACATCACAAACATCACAAACGACATCTTGCCGCAACAGATCTCTACGAATCCTTAAAGCTCGCATGCAACATCACCGAGTCGGACTAACAGTCGCGACTACGGCTTCACCCACCATGCCTAATCCACTAATGAAGCGGATCTCTAATGCAAAAACATGCTGCAGATGGACTCAATCGACCCGGAGGTTCCTCTTGAACCTTGGCGACCCAAACCCCTCTCATTTGAGAGTTTGGTGCCCAAAAATTAGAAAGTAAAAGATGCTAAACATGCATCCTAAAACCAAGAGGAGAAGTGTTGTTACCTTCCGACCCCTCTTCCTAGCCATGGAAACTTAGCCGGATGAAAACCTTTGCAACGATCTTGCCTCCACGGATCTGGACTCGGCTCGCAATTTGGAGCACCGGAGCATCTTCGACAGTCGGATCTCTCCTAGACCTCCTTCCTTGCTCTCTCTTCTCTCTAGATCTTAGAAAGAGAGTGCTTGAAGAAGAATGAGGATTTTTAAACCCTATTCCCGGACTTAACTCAGCAAGGACAATCCTGGACCATCAGATCCCAAAAGAAGGGAAAGAACGACCACGATCCGAGCTGAAAATCAAAACACCTGGGCCGAACACGGCTTGTGACACGCCCGTATCCAAGGTCGTGTTCCTCAATCGATGCTGAAACTGTTGCACCCAAACCAGGACACGGGTATATGACACGCCCGTGTCACATTTGACACGGTCGTGTCCAACACGAACACGCCTGGGCTCCAGGCCCTGTCCAACCCCTCACAAGTCCCGACTCACAACCCGAGAAGGACACAGCCTGGGACACGCCCGTGTCTCAGTCCGTGTTCGAAGTCTCGACGATCGTCGACTGCCTCTTCGTCGAACTCGCAGAAATTCGTTGAACACGCTCGACACGGCTCTGGACACGCCCGTGTACCGAACCATGTTCACTGCCTCGACACGTCGTCGAGTGAAAAACGTCGACACCAAAGGCGCTCGACGAACCCGGTAAGACACGGCCATGGACACGCCCGTGTCCTAGGTCGTGTTCCCTGCCTGGGTCGACACCTCCTCTGTGTCGACACCTCTTTGTCAACACCTCCTCTATGTTGACACCTGAAAGATATGGTACCTAAACACCTAGAGGGGGGGGGGGGTGAATAGGTGACCTAATCTTTTTTGAACTTTAATGACAGCAATCAGTTATATCACAGAAAACTAACTAGTTTATCACAGCAAACACACAGCATACACAGCAGCAGCCACAGCTTACACAGTGGTTTATAGTGGTTCCCCAAGATATGGGTACATCCACTTTCCCCCTTCGCCTATCTAGCTGTGTACTAGATTCGGCCAAACTCCTCCACTGTCTCAGAACCCAAATTGGTTCTTACACCTCCGGCCTAAGGCCTTACAACTCAGCTTTATCCCAAAGCCTACTGATAACTTCTCAATTGAAGTTATCTAGTCCCCTAGTTTTACATAATCGTTGTGATAAATGAGAAGAAATGACTTAAATTAGTATAAATGTCCATAAATTAATAGTCATGTTATTCACGCTTAATTAACATATTTTGATTATGTTTTTCTTATTAGAAATGACGTAGAAATCGAACCGGCAAAGTAAGTGCAGGAATTGTATTTTGGCTGTGCAGTTGTTACAGAAACCTGTTGCAGTTGTTGTAACAAGTCTGGGCGTTTTTAAAATTCGAATTTCGAATTTTGCGCCAAAACTAAATATGGAAGGAGGCATCTATTGGAAAGGGCTGCTCGTTTTTAACAGGGGATTTTCATTCCTAAAGGGAGCACGAAATCAGAGAGAGGGGGGAGACCTTAGAGCCATCATCTTGGAGAAGAAGAGGAGGAAGAACGGCTAGGGTTTGGACGCACCGGCGAGAAGGAAGAAGGGTCTAAGCGAGATCTACACGCATATTCCTGCAGCATTAAAACTCATTAAGCATGTTTAGTAAGACTTTCTTTGTTGTGTGGTTTCATTCCTCTAGCATGAACTAATTTCATAAGTCTTGTATGTGAGAGTAACTTGTGATGTTGTTATGTTTTGATGTTAACTTTCCCTCTATGAATGGTTGAAAACTATTTTTCTTGGATCTATATTTATTTCATGGAATGTTTGGAGTAAGTGTTCTTCTTCTAGATTGCGTAACAAGATTCGAGAGAGGAGTTACGTTGTTTAGAGTTGAATCCTCTATTTTGTGCGGCGAGATTCGAGAGAGGAGTCGTACAAATCCTTAACCAAAATTCCACTATCATACTTCGTCGCGAGATTCGAGAGAGGAGTGACGAAAGTGCAATATAGATTATGAGATAGTGTTGGAAAGAAAGAGATTTCATTTCTCGCTAGCGAACTTTGAGTTGTGTGTGTATGTTATTCTCATTTCATCTAAGTTAGAGATAACTAGGGAAATTAGGGTAAATGGATTTCGGAGATCGAGAGATAAAGAAATCTACTTTCAACTCGTCGCATGATAGTAATTAAGCGTTCATGAGGGTTTATTCTAAAGACTCATCACAACAAACAAGTGAAATCACATACGAGACTATTTCTCCAATTTGATAAAGGTCTCTTAAGTAAGTGTTAATTAGTTTTAATTTTGTTAGTTTAAGTTTCTTTATTTATAAAATTAACCCACTAAGAAAAAGTATCCCACTTGGATTCACGGAACGGGTAAGGCTAGTAATTACGAGCACTAACGTTGCACTTCCTCTAGGAACGATAACTCAACTCATCATTTTATTACTTGATTCGACACGTGCACTTGCGTGATTACGTAGATCCATTTTGGCCGTATCAAGTTTTTGGCGCCGTTGCCGGGGAAGCGCAACTGGTTTAGTGTTTTATTTCTCGTAATATTAGTTAAACTTTAGTAGTTGGAGATCAAGTATTTTGTTTTTAATTGTTTTCTTGTCTTAGCACTTATTTCGAAGCTTTGTGGTGTATGTCAAGGTATAGAAACCCGGAATTATTGCCACTAAACTTAGAAATAGAGCGCACCTGTAGACAAAATCGAAGAAACCATAGAACGGAAAACATTGATCATCCTGAGATGGATAATAACGGACAACAAGTTATCGATGACATAGAGGGTCACGTGAACCATAACGGGCAAGCGAATCCAAATAATCAACACGTGCCGCCTCGAATGACATGTAGGGATTACAACACACCTTTTAGGGGAGGTTTGCACACGAGTATTGCCCGACCACCTATAGAAGCTAATAATTTCAAGATGGACCCTTTCATTATGCAACAAGTTCAACTAAATAGATTTGGGGGTCTTAACCATGAAGATGCAAACTCTCATTTAAAAACCTTCTTAACAATATGCGACATGTTTAAGGCAAATGGTGTGTCCGCAGACGCAATTCAACTAAGAGCATTTCCTTTTTCCTTAGAAGGTCGAGCAAGGGATTGGTTGGACTCATTACCCGATGATGCTATCACCACATGGGCCCAATTAGAAGATAAATTTTTAAATAAGTATTTTCCACCTTCTAAGACGGCTAAGCTGATTAGAGATATCACTACATTTATGCAACATCATGGGGAGACTCTTTACGACGCATGAGAGCGTTTTAAGGAGCTGTTAAGAAAATGTCCACACCATGGGTTAGCACAACACCAACAAGTATCCACATTTTACAACGGGTTGCAAACCGCAACCATGATTCTAGTAGATGGAGCCGCGGGAGGTTCCCTAATGAAAAAATATCCGGAAGATGCGTATACCATTTTAGAAGATTTAACGTCTAATAATTATCAAGCATATGAAAGACAAGCAACCAGTAAACCAGCAGGGGTGCACCATGTAGATCAAATCACATCCTTAGCCGCCGAAATGGCATCACAATTCAACTTGATTAACAAGAGGCTAGATTCATTATCTAATCCTGCGCCTAGTGCACCACTAACGGTGGAACAATTAAATCTATTAACGGAGGAAGCCAATTATATAGGAGGACAACAGAGGCAAATTCCACCGGGATTTGCTAATCATTATCACCCCGAGTGGCGACATCACCCTAATTTCTCTTGGAGAAATAATCAAGGAGTGAACCAATCGCCGGGATTTCATCAAAATCTGAATCCCACCCAAGGGAATCCTCAAAACAATCCTAGGAAGTTAACTGATGAAGTTATTGTGGGGATGTTCCAAAAGAATGAGTCTAGGATTGGAGGGATTGAGTCATCTCTAAGATCTTTAGAGACCACATTGGGGCAATTAGCAACCACGTTAAGCAAAAGGCCGATTGGATCATTACCTTCGGATACCATGCCTAACCCAACAAGAGAGGAACCTCCTAATCATTGTAATGCAATCGCTTTAAGGAGTGGGGTGGAAATTCAAAGTGGAGATGGGTTGTTAGAAAAGGCTAGAGATGACGAGAGGAAGGAACAAGGAAATGAACCTAGGGGGATGCAAGAAGAAGAGCCCGTAGGAGTTAAGGAACCGGAGATAGTTGAAATCCAACCACTAAATAATAAAAAGAAAGAAATCATCTATCCTCCACCTCCCTTCCCATCTAGATTAGCGAAGACAAAGCTCGATAAGCAATTTCAAAAGTTTATGGAAATCTTTAAGAAATTAACTATAAATATTCCGTTTGCTGAGGCTCTTGAACAGATGCCTAGTTATGTCAAGTTTATGAAAGACATCTTATCCAAGAAGAGGAAATTCGTTGAGAGGGAGATAGTCGCCCTAACGGAAGAATGTAGTGCAATATTACAAAAGAAACTACCTCAAAAATTAAAAGATCCAGGTAGCTTTACAATACCATGTTTGATAGGAACGACATTTTCAGGGAGAGCATTGTGTGACTTAGGAGCTAGCATCAATCTGATGCCCTTATCTATTTACACAAAATTAGGCCTGGGAGAGATTACACCAACATCTCTTACTCTACAGTTGGCCGATAGGTCTTTAGCTTTTCCTAAGGGAATTGTTGAGGATGTACTGGTTAAGGTGGATAAATTCATCTTTCCAGCCGATTTTGTGGTGCTAGACATGGATGAGGATAAGGAAGTTCCTATTATTCTAGGAAGACCATTTTTAGCCACAGGACGCACCCTTATAGATGTACAAAAGGGAGAGCTAACAATGAGAGTCAACGAAGAGGAGGTAACCTTCAATATCCTTAAGGCCATGAAATTCCCTGAAGATAGAGAAGAATGCTATGTAATTAAAGAGGTTGAGGTGCCCTCTAGGTTGACACACGAGGAAGAAGATTTTGATCATAGATTGTTAGACATCTTAGTTAACGACGAGGGTGAAGAAGATAAAGTAATGGAAGAAGTTGTTCACATACTCAATACATGTGAAGGGTTGCCACCATATAAGAGTTTTGAAGTGATAACTAGGACAAGCGAACAAAGAATGATAAAACCTTCTATCATTGAACCACCTAAGTTAGAATTAAAACCACTACCTGAACACCTTAAGTATGTATTTCTAGAGAAAGATAACACTCTTCCGGTCATAATCAATGCATCATTAAGAATGGAAGAAGAGTTAAAATTAATTGAGTTACTAAGGGAGTTTAAGGAAGCGATTGGTTGGACTCTTGCCGACATCAAGGGGATTAGCCCATCCATCTGTATGCACAAAATTCTATTGGAAGATGGGGAGAAGGGATCCATCGAACATCAACGAAGGCTTAGTCCTCCAATGAAGGAGGTGGTGATGAAGGAAATCATTAAGTGGCTGGACGCGGGCATTATATATCCTATTTCAGATAGCAAGTGGGTAAGCCCGGTGCATTGCGTACCAAAGAAGGGAGGGATAACACTTATTAAGAATGAAAATAATGAACTTATACCTACTAGGGCTGTCACGGGATGGAGGATATGTATTGATTATAGAAAATTGAACAAGGTGACTAGAAAAGATCATTTTCCGTTACCATTCCTTGACAAGGTCTTAGATAGATTGGCAGGTGGCCAGTATTTTTGCTTCTTGGACGGATATTCAGGATACAACCAGCTTATGGTTGCACCAGAAGATCAAGAGAAGACAACATTTACATGCCCCTTTGGTACATTTGCATTTAGGAGACTACCATTTGGATTATGCAACGCTCCCGCCACATTTCAGCGTTGTATTCTGGCAATACTATCCGACCTCATCGCTCGAGGCATTGATCCGACAGAGTATGGAATCGAGGTATTCATGGACGATTTTTCCATCTTTGGTAAATCGTTCGATGCATGTTTGGCATGTCTGGGGAGGGTATTGGCCCGCTGTGTTGAGACTAACTTAGTACTGAACTGGGAAAAGTGCCATTTTATGGTACGTGAGGGCATTGTATTAGGACATAAGGTATCGAGTCAAGGACTAGAAGTGGATCGAGCAAAGATTGAAGTGATAGAAAAACTTTCTCCGCCAACGAATGTCAAGGGCATTCGTAGTTTCCTCGGTCATGCCGGATTCTATAGGCGGTTCATTAGAGATTTTTCAAAAATCACAAAGCCTTTATGCAATTTACTCGAGAAAGATACACCTTTTATTTTAATAATGAGTGCTTAGAAGCATTTCAAATGTTAAAAGAAAAATTAATCTCGGCACCCATTGTCAAGGCACCTGATTTCTCACTACCCTTCGTTCTCATGTGCGATGCGAGCAACTATGCGGTGGGAGCCGTGTTGGGGCAAATGCACGACAAGTTTTCCACACCATTCATTATGCTAGTAAGACCTTATTAATGCCCAGGTGAACTACACAACTACAGAAAAAGAACTCCTAGCGGTGGTTTTTGCGTTCGATAAATTCCGCGCTTATCTGATTAGTTCTACAGTCATAGTTTACACGGACCACGCGGCAATCCGATATCTAGTGGAGAAAAAGGAGGCTAAACCTAGGCTTATTAGATGGGTTCTACTCCTCCAAGAGTTTGATTTTGAGATCAAGGATCGTAAGGGGGCAGAAAACCCGATTGCCGACCACTTATCGAGATTAGAGAATGGGTGTGAGAAAGACGTACACGTTGAGATTAAGGAAAGTTTCCCAGATGAGAGTTTACTTGCAGTCACAGAAGGGAGTATCCCATGGTATGCTGATTTCGTTAACTATATAGTTAGCAAAGTTTTTCCACCGGATTTTAGCTACCAACAAAGGAAGCGATTCCTTCATCAGGTGAAGTTTTACCTATGGGATGAACCGTATCTATTTAAAATTTGTGCTGATCAAATTATTCGTAGGTGTGTGCCCGAGATGGAAGTTCATAGTATTCTAGAAAAGTGTCATGCCTCACCCTATGGAGGACACCATAAGGGAGACCGGACAGCGAGGAAGGTTTTAGAGTCAGGATTCTATTGGCCCACCTTATTCAAGGACTCTCATCATTTTGTAGGACAGTGTGACCGTTGTCAACGGGTTGGAAATCTTCAGCGGGGAGCAAGCATGCCCATGAATGGAATCCTTGAAGTAGAAGTCTTTGATGTATGGGGGATTGATTTCATGGGCCCCTTTGTCAACTCCGATGGAAATTTATATATTTTGCTAGCAGTAGACTATGCGTCGAAGTGGATAGAGGCGATAGCTACGCAAAGGAATGATGCCAAGGTGGTGCTAAAATTTCTAAGGTCTAACATCTTCACTAGATTTGGTACACCGAGGGCAATAATTAGTGATGGAGGGGCGCACTTTTGTAATTCACAATTTAAAACTTTACTAAAGAAATATGGTTTAACACATAAAGTAGCTCTTGCCTACCATCCGCAAACCAATGGCTTAGCCGAGGTGTCAAATCGTGAGATCAAGACCATCTTAGAGAAAACGGTGAATGCAACGCGCAAGGATTGGTCACAAAAGCTAGGTGATGCATTATGGGCCTATAGAACGGCTTTTAAAACTCCGATCGGATTAACACCATATAAAATGATCTATGGGAAAGCGTGTCACCTACCGGTGGAGTTGGAACATAAGGCGTATTGGGCAATTAAGAAATTAAATTTGACTTCCAAGAGGCGGGCAATAAAAGGCTATTGCAAATTAATGAATTGGAAGAAATTCGGTCAACGCATACGAGAGCGCCAAACTTTATAAAGAGCGAACAAAAAAATGGCACGACGCAAGATTAACGGTGAAAGAGTTCAAGACCGGGCAATTGGTATTGTTATTTAACTCAAGACTTAAATTATTCCCGGGAAAACTAAAATCGAGATGGTCGGGACCATTCATAGTGACGCAGGTGCACCCGAATGGGGTAGTCACGATTTGCAACGAGAAGGATGGCTCCGAATTCAAGGTAAATGGCCAAAGACTAAAGAAATATCATATAATATTGATCGTCGGGAGTCGACGATCGTGAAATTGCAATGACGGGTGACGAAGAGATACGTCCGGCCGAGACGTTTTAAAGGAGGCGCTTGGTGGGAGGCAACCCATCGTATCGTATAATATATATATAAATAATAATAATGATAATTATATATATTCGTTTGTTTCATTAAGTAAAAAAAAGTGTGTTGAAGGAAGCAAACCATATGAACTTAGTTGACTATGCTCAATAATTTTTAGGAGTGAAAATGCTGGAGGAGAAAAAAAATTGGACAAAAATCTTAGGAATTTAGAGTAAAATAGATTTGTAAAACAGAAGGCAGTTGTTACAACGCTACAAAAACATGCGTAACGATTTTATTTT
Organism: Platanthera guangdongensis; assembly: GCA_039583875.1. Classification (NCBI taxonomy): domain Eukaryota; kingdom Viridiplantae; phylum Streptophyta; class Magnoliopsida; order Asparagales; family Orchidaceae; genus Platanthera; species Platanthera guangdongensis. The sequence continues at coordinate 12,019,898 of CM077163.1, forward strand.
TCTGACTGCTTCTTCATGGATGCCGCGGAAGTCCTCCAGCGCCGGTTCAACTGAACCGGCGCGCGTGAATCGCCACACCGGCGGTTGGGGTTAAATTAAGTTAATTTAATTTAGGTTTTGAAATATAAACGTAATTATTTTAAAAAAAAAACAGGTTTAATGTTTAATCCAATTTCCTTAATCCATTAATTACCGCACTTAATAAACATAAAACAGGCTGATTCCTCACCCCCGCCGAGTTCTAGGGCACGAGCGGGAGAGGGTGCGACAGCGACGATTGACACAAGAGAGGGTTTCGTCCGGCGACTTGGGATAACGTCCCCGAAAGAGAGAGAGAAGGGGTCGACGGGCTTCACCGACGGGGGGACTGGAGTTCTGGAAGCAAGCGGCGTCACCGAGCGGCCTTTGATGTAGTCAAACTTCTGAGCGCCGGTGACAATAACGACCAACTCTCTGGAATCACTGGACTGCGAGGTTGGGCGTGGATTTTGGGAGCAAGTCTTAGAGGTTGTTGAAGGTAAATCCTTTAATCCCCAACACGTTGTAGAATCCGATCCACACTTTAGTTCCTCCGTTTTTTGGATAGGTCACTGTCGAAGTGGGAGGCAACCGGCGAACGGCTTTGACGTGCCAAGGGATTTTGGAAGCCAATACAGCACGTAATCGGAGTTCTGGACGTGTGAGGCGGACGGCGAGCACATTACCTCCATCTGAGTTCAACGAGAGCAGTGCAAGGGCTTCTAATCACATTCCCTGAAAAGATTTGAGGTATAAATCCTAACCTTGCAACTCATGGATAAGAGTAGTTAGTAGAAAATTTATATATTCTCTCATGTTGTGTGCTGTGTTTAGCTAGGACTATGTCTTCTAAACGAAGGTCTAATAAGAAAAAGGGGAAGGAAGTTGTTAGAGAGAAAGCAGTGAAGTTTTCAAGTGAGGCCGCAGAGTATTGGTTTCGCTCATTGAAAACGCTCCCTTTCATCTTTGAAAGAGGATTTAAAATGGAAAAGAGGGCTTGGAGTGTAACATATGCTGAGCAGATCAAGGCACTCCAGTGGGAGGTCGTCTGCCATCCGAGGACTGAGGCTATTCTCCCCATGGTCTATGAATTTTATGCAAATGCTAAAAGCATAGAGGGACAAGTAGTGACTGTTAGAGGGAAGACAGTTGAGTTTTCTGCAGAAATGATTAGTGATCTGTTCAGTTTGGAGGATCATGGGTATGGCGACTATGCTGAAATTCTTAATAAGGTATCTCTTCAGGAAATGACGGATACAGTGTGTTGCACACCGACACCAGAGTGGGCTAGTAAGACACATAGAGTACTGAAGACGTCTTGTCTAACTAGGGAATCTAAAGTGTGGCTGCTGTTTATTAATGCTAGTATCATGCCCACTCGGCACCCGAACACTATTACATTGGATAAGGTGGCATTGATCTACGGTATTATTAAGGGCCTATACTTTGATTTGGGAAAGATTATTTCATTGCAACTTCGGCAGAAAATTAGAGAGGAGAACCCTAAGCAGCTATGGTTTCCTACCCTCATAACTGAGCTATGTCTGCAAGCTGGTGTGGAAAAGGATGTGGAGGACATGGTTACACCTGTGAAGCGACATATTACTGAAACAGTTGTCGAAGTCAACATCAAGGTTGCTGCGAAAACACAAGAAAGGGGTCGTAGTTGGGAGAAAGGGGCTGCAGCTCAGACTTCACAAGCACCAATAGTGAAACCAATGCGAATTGATATTCTAGTGGTTGACCATGGCACTGATCCCGACCTGTTGATGGAGCATATTGAGTACATCAAAGCCTATCAGAGATGTCACCATTTGTTTGCAAGGGAGCAATTTGAAGATATTCGTACCAACATCCGTAAAATCATGGAGAAAAGGAAGATTCCGGTGTCTGAGCCGAATTTTAGGATGATGGGGCAGTTCGACGATAAAGGCTTCCTCTTGACTTGTGACAAGACTAGAGTTGATCCAGCGGCGAAAGCAACCGCGGACGAAGATGACGAGGACGATGATGACGAGGACGATGATGACGAGGAAGATGCTGATGAAGACGAAGCTGACGATGAGGATGCCGAGGACGATGAGGAGTAGGATCTCCCCAGATTACCTTTTGTCTTGCATAGTTTTGACTATATGATTGTTAACGGATATATCATCCATATTTTGTTCTTCACTATTCCTGGATGTTTATGAGTATGGACTATAGTCTGGGGGATTTATATTCTGTGGCGTGACGCTATGAACGTTCCATTTTGGTACATTACAATTTGCAGTTTCATAATATGCTTATGTGCTAATTGTAACTCCTATTTGACTTGATACGTTATCATGCACATGATCTGCACTATTTTAATGCATTATTACTGATTAGGATTGGGCACGGAGGACGCTAACTGTTATTCCTTTTGGATAAATAATGCATGGTTGTCAATGTGTTTCTTTGAGCTTTACTGCTTCATGGTTGCCAATCATTACTAAGCGGAATTCACATTTTGATTGTCAGGCCCACGTTTTGATAAATAATGATGTAGTTTCCATTAGTAATTGATTATGCTGCGTTGATACATGATTCTGCTTAGTAGTTGGCCTAATTTATGTTGATATGCTAGTCAAAATAGAGAAGTCTGATGATATGCAATATGTGCCTCCTTGTCGGTGTTTTAATCACATTTTTTGTTTCATTATAATGTTTATTATTCTCATATATGAACATACCATCATATTACCCTTGCAATTTAGCTTATCACTTGGACATTTAATTTGAAAAATTGTGGAGAATAATTTGTCTCCAGGTATTTGCACACATGTAAGCGTACAGATCATTAGGATACGGGAAGTGAATCTCTATGCACTAGGTTCCTGCTACGACCATTGGCCAAAGTATCTTTGCGGGCACTCCTACTTCAGGGAAGTTTTTTACAGTTCATTTCCGTTCTTTTATATGATTCTGTACTTATTATTACAACGATTTTACAATATCATCGTCCCACGATAGTTTTACTAGGGACTAGCAAATCATTTAAGTGTGGAGGTGGGGGTATTACAACCCCTACCATTTGGATGAATCACTAAACCACGTTTTGAATGATCTTAGTTCTTGTTTCATTTAATCAATAGACTATTCTAGATATATTCAAAGATAATTGATTGGTATGGCTGAACAGTCCAAAGAGTTCAATTACTGAATTTGAAATTAGTAAGATTTTTTGTGATAAAGCTCACTTAAGCATTTTTGTCGTTATGCACAAAATCATTTTTTGTTTACTCCCATGATAATCTTTTGATATTGACCTCTACAAATAACGGGAGGGGCGAGCAAGAACTAAGTCAACGATGTAAGCTAAGACATGAGCTTAAGTAGTTATTCCATTTTGATCTTCACTAGAATAGATTGAGCTTGAACTTTTTCATACATATGATTTCATGCCTAAATTCCCTATATTCCGACTAGTTGTATCTTAGTAAGTTAGCCATTTATGGGTGTTAAATTTGTATAAACAAATGATTGAATTTTATAGTGATATGCGGCCTAAGTATATGCCCACATGCTTGGAATGATCCCAACTATGATGATATAAAAAAAATATAGAGAAATTTATGTCATAGTGATATGCGGCCTAGGTATGTGAAAACGTACTTGGAATGATCCCAACTATGAGTAAAAAAAAGAGAAAAATGTGGTTGAGCATCATAGTGATATGTGGCCCGGGTATGTGCACTTATACTTGGAATGATCCCTACTATGAATAAAATATGTTAAAGAATATATGTTGTTAGACCCCATAATACGGTGAAGTACTAAGACTATTAACTAGGGAATGTCATTTCATTATCAAAGTTATCCATAAATTTTTAACCACGCCAAGTTTATCCTAATTTCAATTGAACTACTAACTCATGTGTATGCTAAATCGAAGCTTAGCCTATTCTTATCCTTTCCAATAAATGCTGAGGTTCAATGAGAAAAATTGCATGAGAGTAAATTACTTTTAAAGAAAAGCACACACCGCACTAAGATACTTATTTGAGCATTATCTTCTATCTAACTAATGAGTTTGTGAATTTTGAGCTCTTGTTGATTTCTAAGCCTATCAGTTAAGTAAAGTGAATTTTTGGAGTAAGCTTTGATTAAGTTATTTTACAAGAAGGATCATTTGAATTTGCATCTTGATAGTATATCTTCATCCAATCCATTGATCTGAATTATCTTTGCTAGGGACTAGCAAAAGTTCAAGTGTGGAGGTGTGATAACTTCTCAATTGAAGTTATCTAGTCCCCTAGTTTTACATAATCGTTGTGATAAATGAGAAGAAATGACTTAAATTAGTATAAATGTCCATAAATTAATAGTCATGTTATTCACGCTTAATTAACATATTTTGATTATGTCTTTCTTATTAGAAATGACGTAGAAATCGAACCGGCAAAGTAAGTGCAGAAATTGTATTTTGGCTGTGCAGTTGTTACAGAAACCTGTTGCAGTTGTTGTAACAAGTCTGGGCGTTTTTAAAATTCGAATTTCGAATTTTGCGCCAAAACTAAATATGGAAGGAGGCATCTATTGGAAAGGGCTGCTCGTTTTTAACAGGGGATTTTCATTCCTAAAGGGAGCACGAAATCAGAGAGAGGGGGGAGACCTTAGAGCCATCATCTTGGAGAAGAAAAGGAGGAAGAACGGCTAGGGTTTGGACGCACCGGCGAGAAGGAAGAAGGGTCTAAGCGAGATCTACACGCATATTCCTGCAGCATTAAAACTCATTAAGCATGTTTAGTAAGACTTTCTTTGTTGTGTGGTTTCATTCCTCTAGCATGAACTAATTTCATAAGTCTTGTATGTGAGAGTAACTTGTGATGTTGTTATGTTTTGATGTTAACTTTCCCTCTATGAATGGTTGAAAACTATTTTTCTTGGATCTATATTTATTTCATGGAATGTTTGGAGTAAGTGTTCTTCTTCTAGATTGCGTAACAAGATTCGAGAGAGGAGTTACGTTGTTTAGAGTTGAATCCTCTATTTTGTGCGACGAGATTCGAGAGAGGAGTCGTACAAATCCTTAACCAAAATTCCACTATCATACTTCGTCGCGAGATTCGAGAGAGGAGTGACGAAAGTGCAATATAGATTATGAGATAGTGTTGAAAAGAAAGAGATTTCATTTCTCGCTAGCGAACTTTGAGTTGTGTGTGTATGTTATTCTCATTTCATCTAAGTTAGAGATAACTAGGGAAATTAGGGTAAATAGATTTCGGAGATCGAGAGATAAAGAAATCTACTTTCAACTCGTCGCAGGATAGTAATTAAGCGTTCATGAGGGTTTATTCTAAAGACTCATCACAACAAACAAGTGAAATCACATACGAGACTATTTCTCCAATTTGATAAAGGTCTCTTAAGTAAGTGTTAATTAGTTTTAATTTTGTTAGTTAAAGTTTCTTTATTATAAAATTAACCCACTAAGAAAAAGTATCCCACTTGGATTCACGGAACGGGTAAGGCTAGTAATTACGAGCACTAACGTTGCACTTCCTCTAGGAACAATAACTCAACTCATCATTTTATTACTTGATTCGACACGTGCACTTGCGTGATTACGTAGATCCATTTTGGCCGTATCACCTACACTCAGCCAATCAAGGCCTACACTCAGCCAACCAAGGCCTACACTCAGCCAACCAAGTCCTACACTCAGCCAACAAGGCCTACACTCAGAGATCTCAATCTCCTACACTCAGGCTCTCAAGCCCTATGCTCAGCCTTTATAATTATAGGCTTACAATTCTCTCAGATCCAAAGGATCCTACAAGTTAAAAATGTATTACAGATATTAACTCTACAACTCAGAGATAAAAGAGGGAAGTTGAGAGTTTCTTGATGAGTTCTTGGAAGAACTCAGCTGGATTCAATCTGACTTAGCTTTCTTCAAAGCTTCTTGAGTAGAACTGAATAAGACTGAATCCTCCTGCAGTTGTTCCTTGACCTCTGCAACTTAAGATCCAGAAATGAATCTGAATCCTTCTTCTCAGCCTAGTTCCAGAGGCTGATTTCTTGGATGGAGCCCTCTCTCTCCAACTTCTTAGATCTGCACTTGGACTGCAAGATCTTCTTGTGTTGATACTCTTGGTACCACTTCAATAATTTGTTTTTCAACAAACTGAACTCTTAAACCACAACTCAACAACAGTTTCTGTAAACTGTAGGTGCCTATTTATAGGCCTTCTTCATGGTAACCGGCTAGTCCGGTCCATAACTGACTTCTGATATCTCTCACAGGTGCCGTAGACCGGCTGGAACGACAGCTGTCAAGTCATCCAGTCATTTCTTGAAAATCTCTAACTGTTTGTAAGTGTCGAGACTTTCTGTCTTTAAGTGTCGACACTTATAGTCCAAGTGTCGACACATGTTGTGTAAGTGTCGACACAAGTCTACAAGGTGTCGACACAACTCCTTGTATGTCTCGACACAGATTCTTCTGCATGTGTCGACACTGAAATTGAGTGTCGACACAAGTACTTGTTCTTCTAGCTTTTGCTGAATTCTTCTAAGTGTCGACACATCTCCTTTGTGTCGACACATCTTCATGTGTTGTAACTGTTAAGTGTCGACACTGCTTCTTGGTGTCGACACATAGTCTTCAATGTCGATACTTGCTGAGTGTCGACACAGCTCCTTGTGTCGACACACCTTCTTCTTGTTGAGACTTCAGCTGAGTGTCGACACATTCCCTTAGTGTCGACACTTGTACTTAGAATAATTTTGTTGATCATTCTGATCTTTGCTAAGTGTCGACACAGCTCCTTGTGTCGACACTTTCTTCAAGTGTAGAGTCTTTAGCTAAGTGTCGACACATTGTGCTGGGTGTCGACACATACTTCAAGTGTTGACTCTTCTGTTGAGTGTCGACACATTATTCTGAGTGTCGACACTTACTTCAAGTGCTGACTCTTCTGTTGAGTGTCGACACATTGTTCTGAGTGTCGACACTTTAACTTAGTCTCTGCAGACTTTTGCTGAGTGTCGACACAGCTCCAAGTGTCGACACTTTCTGGTGTAGACACAGCTTCACTGGGTGTCGAAACAGCTCCTTGTGTCGACACTTTCTGTCTGCACTTTTCTTTACTGAGTGTCGACACAGCTCCAAGTGTCGACACTTTCTGTCTGTTGTCGACTCTGCATCCCAGGTGTCGACACAAATACTCCAAGTGTCGACACTGCTTGTCTGGGTGTCGACACAAGTCTTCTTAAGTGTCGACACTTTTCCTCTGGGTGTCGACACAAGGACTTAGAAACTTTTTGCTTCAGTCCAGTGATTTCTTAACCTGCACGAGTAAACTCAACATACATCAAATACATTATGATGTATATCATTGAGTTGGGTGAGGCTTCTTCAAATCCGGTACATTTGACCAATGTACCCAACAATCTCCCCCTATTTGGAGAAGTCATAACCCTTAGTCAATGATATACACCATTCATAATTAAAAATTACAAAATGATGTAAAGCAGATTATATTCAGCAGGGTAAACATAAACATGTATTAATTCACACATGTATACACATTCATCATTTCAGAACAAACAAGAAATAGACACATTCACAGAACAATCATGAAATATATTTATCATATATTATTCTAACATTTTTCTTATACATTTTCAGTAGTTTACAAAAATGTTTTACATTAAAAGATTACAAAATAATCTTCAAGTAAAATCTTAATCTATTTCTGGTCTGGTTCCTTGATAACTATCCCTTTGCCAGCTTGGACTTTAGCTTTGACAGGGGCTTCAACAGTTTCAGCATCAGCAGGCTTCTTGCCTTTTAGATCTTTCTTTTTGAGTTCTTCTGCCTTGATCTTCTGCCTCTCAAAGTAGTGATATGGCTTAGGGAAGTACTTGCTAGGCTCCACTGTAGTAGGAGGTAGCTTTCCCATCTTTGCCTTTCTTCTGAATTGAACAATGGCCTCTTGTCTTATTTCATGTTTTCTCTATTCAGCTTCAGAGAACCACTTGTTCCTGTCATGAGTATTGTCCTTGGCAGCTTTCCAGGCAGTTAAAATTATATTCCTAGAGGTAGGGCTCCACTGTTCAAAATCTGGCATTTGTTCTGCTTGTTCCCTAAACCTCTTTTTGGACAACCTTGTCTCTTCCTCCTTCTGTAATGCCTCTTGCATGGCTTCAGATATAGGTTGAACAACCTTTTCAATATGGACATGGTCCTTGCCCTCAGGTGGGCTATACATGGTGCTCACATCTACTTGAATCATGTCAAAGTCTGGAGGGGGATAAATGATCTGAGCTACTTCTGGTTGCTCACCTCCAAGATATGCAGTTTGAATCCCAGATTCAGCAACATTGTCATCATCACAGAGTGGAGGATAGCCCAGTGTAGCTCTGATGAAATTAGATATCCATTTGGCATGGTCAGAGCTAGCTTTGACTAATACTCTCTCCCCCCTTTATGACTTCTCTAGCCATGTGATCCCTGACATCATCCTTTTGAAACCTGATTTGACTATCCATGTATCTGATTCCCTCTTTAAAGAAAGGTTTAAGCTTTTGAAGTTGATCAGATATGACCTTCTGGGAGGCTTGGATTGTAGTCTTTACAGCAGAAATTTCCTCTTGAAAGGCTTTGTCAAATTCAGCTTTAGTAGCAGCAGTAGATGTAGAAGGTTCAGCAGCCTTGTTCTTCAACTCAGTGATTATAGCATTATGAGAATCAGTCAAATTGTCATTCATTCTTATCTGATTTTCCCGCACATATCCTTGCTTCAATGCTATATCATCTACCTGTGCCTTGATCTTCTCCTGATGTGTTGCCAGATAGACTACTGCATTCCCACCCTTGTGGAAGCAGTCAGTCATCTCCTTCTTGTTAAGGTTCATCTCAAACCTTATGGATTTTATATCTTGGGCAAGATCAAACTGTAAAGCTTTGTGCCCTTCATCTACATAAGCCTCTATTGCTTTTCTCTGTTCATCCAGTTTTATCTGCATTGCAATCATTAATGCACTATAATCAACAGTTGGAGCTTGTTGAACTATAGGCTGTGGGGCTATAGATTGCAGAGCTTTCTTATAACTTTGACTTCTCCTTTTGAAGACATACAGTTTCTTCTTCTTTGCCCTAGCACTCTCCTCATCTTCAGAGGCAGAAGTGCTGGCTATGTCAACCCTATCCTTAGGGCTTTGAGGCTTCTCTTTCTGCACTACAGGTGCCTTCTCAGTTTCTGGCCTTAAAGGCTCTTCCATAACTTGCACTTGCTCCCCCTCAGCAGCAGTAGTATCTCTTCCAGCAGCTTCTTTGTCCATGTCAAAATCAGCTTGATCTAGATTTAGAAATAAATCTTCCATGGTGAACTCTTGAGGTGATTGAGCTGGAGACATTCTTTGCTCTTCAACTTCTGGATCAGGAATTACTGGAACAGCAGATGTGTCTTTGATAACATTATCTGGTTCTTGACTATGCAGCTGAGTTTGCTGAGGAACATCAGACAAATTAGCATCTTCTATAAGATATTCTAAAGTATTTAGGTCAGTGAGTACCTCTTGGATGATGATGGTGGCTTGCTCACTGGCCAGTGTAGAGGGTGCTTCTACAACTGGAGGCTCCCCCTGGCTTTGATCCCTGTGGATGGGGCTAGCCTGTGGTAGCTCCCCTGGATCTCAGCAATCTCTTGAGCAGTAGGGGTCTTCACTATAGCCTCTTCCTCATGGTCATCAGGAGTGAAAACAACCTGTTCTTCACTCCCTGAACTGCTGGAGGACTCTTGTTCAACTGGAGCAGTTTTTCTCTTTTTCTTTGGAGGAATCTCCTTTACAGTAACTGTCTTCTCTGGAGTTGGTATTTCCTTGGACAACACTCTGTCCCATCTTGAAAAGATCCTTTGATCCATCTTCCTCATGTGATTTATCTTGCTTCCAGCAGCAGTATTCATTACCTCTGGTATGGTACCAGCTAGGTAGAGACTAATGATCCTGCCCAGATTGGGCTTCTTCAAGCTCTCCTTAATCTTTTCATAAACCACTATAGACCAGTCTATTTTTAGAGAGAAGATAATTCTAGTCATGATTCCAAACATATAGGCAGACACTCTGTCATGCCCTCCAGGCTTGTTGAGTAAGAATTTTCCCACTATCTCAGACATGAACTTTCCTTGATTATTCATGTCTTTTCTGTTGAAAACAGAACCCAGCTTCATCTTTGGATCAAGTCCACACCAAGTTAGAGCTTCCCTGGTCTTGGATGCAGTAATTTCTTCTTCATCTTGAGTTTTTGGTAGCTGGAGTACCTTCCTCAGACTTTTTGGTGAAACCTTGACCTTAGTTCCATGAACTCGGGATTTGATTCTGAATCCAGATTCATCTACTGCAGCTCCATTAAGGAATTCAAGTACCTCCTTCTTCCATATCTTAGTTGGTTCTGAAACTAAGTACTCTAACCCTGAATCGGCGACTAGGGTTACTACTGCATGGATTTCTTGATCTGTTTCTTCGAACGCGCCGCGCACAAGCTCATATCCCTCGTTAACATTCTCCTCAAGCTTAGGTGCCATTATGGTTTGTAGAATTTGTCTTTAGAAAAGAGAGGTGTCGACACAGTAGTTTTTGTCTCGAAACTTTGAAAGCGTGTCGACAAACAAAGACAGAACCCTATTTATACCTTTCTAATTTTGAAGATGAACAGGCGGGACAGCTAACTTAAAATGTGTCGACACTGGCAATAAGTGTCGACACTGACTTATAATGTCTCGATACACATGTGTCGACACAAGTTTAGTCAACAGATTTTATGTGTCGACACTTATTTATGTGTCGACACAACATAACTCGACACATTGTCGAGACTTTACTTAGAAAATTCTGAGTAAAACATAAGTGTCGACACCACTTTGGATGTGTCGACACCTACTTATCATGTGTCGACACTAACATTCTGAAGTGTCGACACCAACATCCTGGATGTGTCGACACCTTTTTCCTGAAGTGTCGACACCACTATTCTGTGTCGACATAGACTTGTCTATGTGTCGACACCTTTTTACTTAGCCAATTGTAATTCTGTAAACTTATTCTAAGTTTATCATTCCTAGTTCAATTTTGAATCTATTGAACTTAGCTTCTTCTAGGGGCTTAGTAAACATATCAGCTATCTGATTATCAGTTTTAACATATTCAAGTAAAATATCTTCTCTTTCTACATGCTCCCTAAGAAAATGATATTTAATTTCAATATGTTTAGTTCTACTGTGTGATACAGGGTTATTAGTTATTGAAATAACACTTGTAGAATCACAGAAAAGTGGAGTTCTACTTACCTGAAATCCATAGTCCTCTAGCTGATGTTGTATCCACAGAAGTTGAGCACAGCAACTTCCTGCAGCCACATACTCTGACTCTGCTGTGGAGATAGCCACACTGGTTTGTTTCTTGCTACTCCATGAAATTAGTCTCCCACCTAGGAATTGACAGGTTCCAGTAGTGCTTTTTCTATCTTCTTTGCATCCTGCAAAATATGCATCTGAATAACCTGTTAGATCAAAATCTCCATTCCTAGGGTACCAGAGGCCTAGATAGGGAGTGCCCTTTAGATATCTCAATATTCTTTTGACTGCTGTCAAATGAGACTCTTTAGGGCAGACTTGATACCTGGCACAAACACATGTAGCATACATGATGTCAGGTCTACTAGCAGTCAAGTATAATAGGGAGCCAACTATCCCTCTATACAAGGTTTCATCTACAGGTTTCCCTGCATCATCCTTGCTAAGAGACATACTTGACCCCATAGGAGTCTTCATGGTACTGGATGAATCCATACCATACTTCCTTATGAGTTCTAGGGTGAACTTGGACTGACATATGGATAAACCACTTTTAGTCTGTTTAACTTGGAGACCCAAGAAAAACTTCAGCTCTCTCATACTACTCATCTCAAACTGACCTTGCATAAGTTTTGCAAACTTTTTGCAAAGGCTGCTTTCTGCAGACCCAAATATAATGTCATCTACATATATTTGGACTAGTATAACTTTGCCTCTAGATTCCCTAAGGAATAGAGTCTTATATATTTTCCCCTTGAGAACTTGTTCTCAATGAGGAAACTAGATAGGGTTTCATACCAAGCCCTAGGGGCTTGCTTTAACCCATATAAAGCTTTCTTAAGTCTATAGACATGATGAGGTAGAGTTGGATCAACAAAACCTGAAGGCTGCTCCACATAGACTTCTTCTTTAAGATTACCATTTAGGAATGCTGACTTGATATCCATTTGGTATACCTTGAATCCTTGATAGGTTGCATAGGCCAAGAACATCCTTATGGATTCCAGTCTGGCTACTGGAGCAAAGGTTTGATCAAAATCAATACCTTCTTCTTGCCTATATCCTTTAGCAACCAGTCTAGCCTTATTCTTAATGATGACCCCTTGTTCATCCATCTTATTCCTGTAGATCCACTTTGTTCCTATTACATTGTGGTCTTTAGGTTTAGGAACAAGTTCCCAGACCTTGCACCTCTTGAACTGATTAAGCTCTTCTTGCATTGCTTCAGTCCATTGTGGATCTTGTATTGCTTCTTCAAACTTTTTAGGTTCAACTTGTGACAGAAAGCTGGAGTAGATTGCTGCATTCATATTTCTACTCCTAGTTTGAACTCCTTGTCTTGGATCTCCAATAATCAGCTCTACTGGATGATCTCTAAGATGCCTGTTGGCTGGAGGCATCCTAACTTTTGGTTGAACCACTTCAGCATCTGCATCATGCTGTACTCCTTGTATTTCTTCAGCAATTGGCACATGTAGTTCTCCCCCTGGACAACAACTACTGTCTTCTACTTGCTGTCTTGCAGCAGACACTTCTTCTATAGTAAGCTTGTCCATTTTCTTTGTCAAACCTGTGGGGCTGCATACACTGCTAGACAACTCATTATTAATAAGTTTAGTCTCATCAAAAACTACATGCACTGATTCTTCTACAACTTGTGTAGTCAAGTTGTAGACTCTATAAGCCTTACTATTATTGTTGTACCCAACAAAAATTCCCTCTTGGGACTTGGCAGCAAACTTCTTCAAGTAAGACTTCCCATTGTTAAGTATGAAACATTTACAACCAAAGATCCTAAAATAGGATAGGTTTGGTTTCCTGCCTTTCACAACTTCATAGGGGGTCTTGTTAAGCCTTTTAGTGATGGTAGCCATATTTATAACATGGCATGCAGTGTTAACTACTTCAGCACAGAAATATTCTGGCAGTGATGTATCACTTAGTAGGGTCCTACCAGCCTCTATCAAGGTTTTATTCTTCCTCTCAGCAATGCCATTTTGCTGAGGTGTTCTAGGTGAAGAGAATTCTTGAAATATCTCAAAGTCTTCACACAGTTTTGTCATGCTATCAGACTGAAATTCAGTACCATGGTCACTTCTAATTTTGACCACTGTACTGTTTATTTCATTCTGAATTTGCTTGACAAAGCTATAGAAGACACTAGGTGTTTCAGATTTCTGTCTTAAGAAGAACACCCAGGAAAACCTTGAGTAGTCATCTACAACTACAAAGGTATAGACCTTCCTACCTAAGCTGTGAACTGGCATTGGACCAAAGAGATCCATATGCAAGAGGTATAAACACCTCACAGCATCTTTGTTTTCTATGCTTCTAAAGGTGGATTTAGTCTGCTTGCCCTTTTGACAAGCTGAGCAAATGTCATCTTTAACACACTTAACTTGAGGACCATTCCTCACTAACTCTTTGCTAAAGAGTTTGCTAATAGTCTTGTAGTTAAGATGAGCAAGCCTCTTGTGTCATTTGACACAATGAGAGACTGTTTCATCAGCTACAAGACAAACTGGAGAACCATTGTTCTCAATCATAATGTCTAGACAGTAGACATTTCTTTTTCTATACCCTGTCAAAATGATCTCTTGATCAGTTGACCTCTTGATATGACAACCATTTTTAACAAATGAGATGTCATACCCTACATCACTTAATTGACTTATACTTATTAGGTTGTGTTTCAACCCTTTAACATAAGCCACTTGAGTAATGGTAACTAAGTTTGTAGAAATGTTACCAAATCCTTTGATGATTCCTTTTTCAGAACCACCAAAGGTTACTTTTGGACCATCTTTTACTAGAATGTAGTCCTTTAGTAATCCTCTTATTCCAGTCATATGTCTGGAACATCCACTGTCCAAGTACCATGTAGGGGTATGGCCACTTGGACTCACCTGCAAAACAGATTAATGAACCTTAGAACCCAAAGAATTCTTGGGTCCTTGGTACTTGTTAGTCTGTAACTTGACAAAACTACCTTCTGGCTTTCCACCAGGTAGCTTGCTACTCACTTTGGCACTAACATTGTGCCAACAGTCCACTGCAAAGTGGCCAACTTTGCCACAGCACCAGCATTCAAACTTATTGTACCTTTGCTTAGGTACAGCCTTTGTTGTCTTATCTACAACGGGCTTGTTGAATGTTGGGGCTTTGCCCTTGGACTTAGACTTGGACTGCTCAGTCCCTGCAGGTCTAATAAAGCCCAGTCCAGCCTTGCCTTTATGATGAATAAAATCATCAATTAAAGGTAACACTGACTTAGGTTTAGAAAACCTAGCAACTAAGTCCTTCTCCTTCTGAAGATTGATCTCCAGACTCTTAATTTGATCATTCTTAAATGATATAGTACACATCTGAATCACTGTTATGTGTTTCAGCCTAGCTATCTCATTAAGCTTTTGATCAAACTGCTTCTCAAAATCTGTTGCAGCAGCTTTAAGATCAGCAATTTCCTTTGCCTGACTTTTGGCTAGGGACTTGCTTTTCTTGTAAGCTTGCAACATCACCTTATATTCATCTATAAGCTGATGAATATCATCCTCAGACTCAGATACATTCTCATCACTTGATGAAGAAAAATCTGAATCTGAACTAGAACAAGAAACTGAACTTGAACATGAACCTTGTACCTGACTGGGTCCTGGCTGCTCCAGGATTTTGGCGCTCTCTGTCAAAGCCATTAGCCCTTGACATTGATTGTCTTCTTGTTCATAAATAGACTCCATTAACTGCATGAATTCTTCCTCTTCTTCTTCAGCAAACAGCCCTATGTAGGCTTCAGCCTCAGACTCAGTTTCTGAAGAAGAGATATCTGATAGAGTCTTCTCCTTCTTGGCAACAAAAGACTTCTCTTTCTTGCCTTTGAAGTGAGCCTTTTTCCTGTCACCAGATTCCTTTCTCTTCTCTGGACAATCTGCAATAACATGGCCCTGTCTATTGCAGTAATAGCACACTATCTTTGAACCAGTTGCCTTGCTTGACTTTGTCCTCTTCCTGTCTTTCTTTGAAGGCTTTTTCTCCTGATAAAAGACTTCCTTTTTCTTTGAAGAAGAAGGTCTTGACCTCCATTGTTTCTTCTTCAAGAATTTCTGAAAGTGTCTAGTGAAGGCAGCAAAGTCTTCATCACTTTCACTGCTCTCAGTCTTTGTGCTGACTGACTCATCAGACTCTGATTCAACTACCTCTGGAGGAGGAGTTGATGACTTATTCCTGCACTTTCTGGGAACTTCTGTCTTGAAAGCAACTGATCTTTCTTTGTGTTCAATTCTTGTTGACTTCTCCTCCTCTTTCCTCACTGTCAATTGCATCTCATATGACAATAACTTGCCAAACAATGTAGGAGGAGGAATTTCCCCCAACTTAGCCATTTCTCTTATGGCACAGATCTTGGTGTCCCAATCTTTGGTTAGGGACCTTAGGAACTTATCATTTAGTTCATAGTTACTGAACTCTCTTCCATAAGACATGAGTTCATTAACTATTCTGTAGAATTTCTTGTAGCACTCAGTTATGCTATCACCTTTTCCTTGCCTAAAACTCTCATACTCCTGATTTGGCAAGGATTTTCTATCTTGTCTAACTTCTTCAGATCCTTCCATATACACTATAAGAGTGTCACACATCTCTTTGGCTGTCTTACAGTGTATAAGATTCTAAAAAGTTGCATCATCAATGGCATTCACTATTATGTTATGTGCCCTCTTGTCCATTGTGGCTAGGACAATCTCATCCTTAGTCATCTCAGAGAAATCCTTTGGAGTTCTCTGATTTGCATCCAAGACTGAAATCTTCATGGGCACATAAGGCCCTTCCTTTACTATGATGTAGATTCTAGGGTCTGAGGCCTCCATAAACAGCCTTACCCTTTCCTTCCAGATCCCAAAGATCTCTTTCCTGCATATGAGTAATTTCATGGAACCCAATTCCTTGTGATTCTCAGAGGAACCCATGTTTCTTGATTTTCTTGAATTTCTTGAATCTGTGTTTTGCCTTTCTCTGAATCTGCCAAACAGGATCTCCTTAGACTGTTAGTCCTTTTTGAGGAACCTCCCTCTGATACCACTTGAAAGATATGGTACCTAAACACCTAAAGGGGGGGGGGGGGTGAATAGGTGACCTAATCTTTTTTGAACTTTAATGGCAACAATCAGTTATATCACAGAAAACTAACTAGTTTATCACAGCAAACACACAGCATACACAGCAGCAGTCACAGCTTACACAGTGGTTTATAGTGGTTCCCCAAGATATGGGTACATCCACTTTCCCCCTTCGCCTATCTAGCAGTGTACTAGATTCAGCCAAACTCCTCCACTGTCTCAGAACCCAAATTGGTTCTTACACCTCCGGCCCAAGGCCTTACAACTCAGCTTTATCCCAAAGCCTACACTCAGCCAATCAAGGCCTACACTCAGCCAACCAAGGCCTACACTCAGCCAACCAAGGCCTACACTCAGCCAACAAGGCCTACACTCAGAGATCTCAATCTCCTACACTCAGGCTCTCAAGCCCTACCCTCAGCCTTTATAATTATAGGCTTACAATTCTCTCAGATCAAAAGGATTCTACAAGTTAAAAACGTATTACAGATATTAACTCTACAACTCAGAGATAAAAGAGGGAAGTTGAGAGTTTCTTGATGAGTTCTTGGAAGAACTCAGTTGGATTCAATCTGACTTAGCTTTCTTCAAAGCTTCTTGAGTAGAACTGAATAAGACTGAATCCTCCTGCAGTTGTTCCTTGACCTATGCAACTTAAGATCCAGAAATGAATCTGAATCCTTCTTCTCAGCCTAGTTTCAGAGGCTGATTTCTTGGATGGAGCCCTCTCTCTCCAACTTCTTAGATCTGCACTTGGACTGCAAGATCTTCTTGTGTTGATACTCTTGGTACCATTTCAATAATTTGTTTTTCAACAAACTGAACTCTTGAACCACAACTCAACAACAGTTTCTGTAAACTGTAGGTGCCTATTTATAGGCCTTCTTCATGGTAACCGGCTGGTCCGGTCCATAACTGACTTCTGATATCTCTGACAGGTGCTGTAGACCGGCTGAAACGACAGCTGTCAAGTCATCCAGTCATTTCTTGAAAATCTCTAACTGTCTGTAAGTGTCGAGACTTTCTGTCTTTAAGTGTCGACACTTATAGTCCAAGTGTCGACACATGTTGTGTAAGTGTCGACACAAGTCTACAAGGTGTCGACACAACTCCTTGTATGTCTCGACACAGATTCTTCTGCATGTGTCGACACTGAAATTGAGTGTCGACACAAGTACTTGTTCTTCTAGCTTTTGCTGAATTCTTCTAAGTGTCGACACATCTCCTTTGTGTCGACACATCTTCATGTGTTGTAACTGTTAAGTGTCGACACTGCTTCTTGGTGTCGACACATAGTCTTCAATGTCGATACTTGCTGAGTGTCGACACAGCTCCTTGTGTCGACACACCTTCTTCTTATTGAGACTTCAGCTGAGTGTCGACACATTCCCTTAGTGTCGACACTTGTACTTAGAATAATTTTGTTGATCATTCTGATCTTTGCTAAGTGTCGATACAGCTCCTTGTGTCGACACTTTCTTCAAGTGTAGAGTCTTTAGCTAAGTGTCGACACATTGTGCTGGGTGTCGACACATACTTCAAGTGTTGACTCTTCTGTTGAGTGTCGACACATTGTTCTGAGTGTCGACACTTACTTCAAGTGCTGACTCTTCTGTTGAGTGTCGACACATTATTCTGAGTGTCGACACTTACTTCAAGTGCTGACTCTTCTGTTGAGTGTCGACACATTGTTCTGAGTGTCGACACTTTAACTTAGTCTCTGCAGACTTTTGCTGAGTGTCGACACAGCTCCAAGTGTCGACACTTTCTGGTGTAGACACAGCTTCACTGGGTGTCGACACAGCTCCTTGTGTCGACACTTTCTGTCTGCACTTTTCTTTACTGAGTATCAACACAGCTCCAAGTGTCGACACTTTCTGTCTGGTGTCGACTCTGCATCCCAGGTGTCGACACAAATACTCCAAGTGTCGACACTGCTTGTCTGGGTGTCGACACAAGTCTTCTTAAGTGTCGACACTTTTCCTCTGGGTGTCGACACATGGACTTAGAAACTTTTTGCTTCAGTCTAGTGATTTCTTAACCTGCACAAGTAAACTCAACATACATCAAATACATTATGATGTATATCATTGAGTTGGGTGAGGCTTCTTCAAATCAGGTACATTTGACCAATGTACCCAACAACACCATTGTGTCGACACCACTGTGTCGACACCTCTGTGTCAACACTCGAGAGAACACGCATGCGACACGGGCGTGTTCCTCTGCCACGGGCGTGTCGGAGGGCGTTTCCCCCACTAGTCGACAAAATGAGCGAAAATCGTCGACTTCCCGGGCTCTCGACGAACCCGCTACGACACGGCCATGGACACGCCCGTGTCCTAGGCCGTGTGACCCTCACCAAGGCCCAAACTTGGCTCTCGACGCTGCTCGTCCTTCTTTCGAATTTTGGGGCGTTACAATAATAACTTAAGGGACCTTTAATCTTATTGTTGTATATGTTACAATATTATTATCTTTGATTAGTTGCTTCTCAATAAATTTATTTATGCTCCAGTTCCAAGTTCAATAGTTCAGATTGGTATCGAAATTTAATACTTGACTCTTCTACCCTATTCAAGATTCCTCACTTCACACATATATGCTCTCTTAACATATACTTTAGCTTTTGTATTTGGAGTACTGGAATTTTGGTAGTTTCTTTATTCATTTAGAATAGCTGGCTTGGAGGATGCAAAAAAGATAGAGGTTTTGTTCTTGGAGACTTCAGGGGCACCCCAAGCTCGGCTCGGCCCCAAGTAGACCCGCTGCGCAGGCTCTCACTAGCTGGCAGGTCCGAAGGCTCTCCTGTGGGGGAGAGGTCCTGGTTCTTGGTTCTACACTACCCCGAGCGCGGCTCGGCCCCAGGTAGACTTGCTGCGCAGGCTCTCACTAGCTGGCAGGTCCGAAGGCTCGGCTGTGGGGGAGAGGTCCTGGTTCTTGGTTTTGCACTACCCCGAGCGCAGCTCGACCCCTGGTAGACCCGCTGCGCAGGCTCTCACTAGTTGGCAGGTCTGAAAGCTCGCTTGTGGGGGAGAGGTCCTAGTTCTTGGTTCTGCACTACCCCGAGCGCGGCTCGGCCACAGGTAGACCCGCTGCGCAGGCTCCCATCTAGCTGGCAGGTCCGAAGGCTCGCCTGTGGGGGAGAGGTTTTGTTCTTGGAGACTTCAGCGGCACCCCGAGCGCGGCTCGGCCCCAGGTAGACCCGCTGCGCAGGCTCCCATCTAACTGGCAGGTCCGTAGGCTCGCATGTGGCGGTAAGGGACCCCGAGTGCTGCTAGGCTCTAGGTAGACTCGCTGCTCAGGCTCTCATTAGCTGAGAAGGGCGGTAGGCACACCTGGGGGGAAAGTATTAGCTCCGCGTGTTCAACACATTACAATAATATATGGCTTTGTTGTTTTACAATATCTTGAGAAATTATGTACTTATTGTAAGTAAAGATATAAACACAATTCAATAGCAGAGAGCATTTTCAGGTATCGAGTGGTTCAAAAAGATCAAAAGGGGCATGAAGAGATTAGTGTTCTAAGTGCAGTTTTCAGTTTCTCTCAAAAATATTTTTTGGGTCGGCTCCCACTCGCCGGATACTTGGGGTTGGACATTTCTTTTCGAGCTTGTGTCAACCTCGAAAAGAGCGGGGATTGCGTACAACCTCGTATCCGACCAAGTGGGACCCTCCACAATTAGCTGGCCAGAGGCGTGATATGAGCGACGTTTTGGTGCAGCCTCGTCCGAGGACGTGCGAGCACTCGTGCATGCGCGTGAAGGTTTTATTTGTATAGGGTTTTTATAGATATTTGATATATTAATATTATAATATATTAATATTGTATTTATCAATATCATAATATATATTATATACATACGTACACAGCACAGGCAACAAAAAAGAAGAAAGAAATAATTGAGGGGGGAGGAGATCGGGTACAGAGCAAAAAAGAAAAAAGGAAAAAGAAAAAAGAGAAGCAGGGGGGAGCTCGGGAAAAAAAGACAGCAAAAGCAAAAAAGGAGGAAAAAGAGAAGAGGAGGGGGAAGCATCGGGGGTTTTTTCTCCCCCGCTAGGGTTCGGCCAGAGGAAAGGAAAAAAGACAGCCGCCCGCCTCCCTCTCTCTCTCTCCGGCCGCCTGAAGCAGCAGCCCGAGCCGCCTCCCACCCCTCCTTTTTCTGTCCAGGTCGCCGCCTCTGGAGCAGGTGAGGCCGTGAACACCTTCCCCGCCACCTCTGGAGCAAAGCGAGGCCGGGAGCTTCTCTCCCGCAAACGCTTGAAGTTGTGGAAGCAGGGACAACCTTCGTCGACGCCACTTGGAGCACGGTCGGCCATGGAGAGGCTCGACCATGGAGGGAAAAATCGTTCGGAGCTTTCAACTCTCCCGCGGAGGTCGGATCCGTGCATGGACAACCACTACGAACGCTAGACGTCGAGCCTCGGGCAATGTGCGCGGTTGCGGCTCCGCCAAACACGCGTCAAGGGTAACGAAATTTCTCCTCGGGCAGGTGAAGCCCTTATTTTCCATATTTGCATGGAAGCCCCTCTCCACCAATGGGTGGGAGAAGGATGCTCTCTGACGGGTTGACGTGTACATCGCTGCAATTAACTGCATTAGCATCCGGAAGCGTGAGTACGGATTTAGGCATGTGATAACTTCCCAAATAGAAGTTATCTAGCCTAATTTTATGTCTTAATATCCATTATAAATGCTCAAAATAAGTTTAAATAAAATAGAAATAAGAGTTTAATTCATATTTATTTAATTTTGAGCTAATCCGGTCTTTTTCCAATGTATTTGTGCGAGAATTGGCAAAGAATTCTATTGGAGAAAGAAATCTGCCCAAAGAATTATAACCAGGAAAACAGGTCACAACGCGCAGAAAAACAGGTTACAACGTCTAGACGAATTTCAAATTTTAAATTTCAAATATGGCGCCATTTGCAATTTTGGAAAGATGCATCTTTTGGGGAAAGGGCTGGACGTTTTTCTTGGCTGATTAGGGAGTCATTAAAAAAAGATTATTCAGATTTCCATTGGAGAGAAGAAAGGAGGAGAAAAAACCTAGGGTTGCTCTTCTTACGCGAGGAAGACGACGAATCTCCGGACGGATCAAGCAAGCAACCTCGGGAAAAGGATTCTACAGCGGTTTGGACTAATTTCTACCATGTTTTGTAAGAACTTTGCAACCATTGTGCGTGATTTCTCCATCGTTATGAACTAAATTCTAAAAGTCTTGTATGTCGTGAGTACTAGACTCTTTGTGATGATTTAATTTTCAATTTTACTTTCATGTTTGGTTGATGATCTATTTTTATTGGGTTTATGTACTTTAATTGTGGAATTTTTGAGTAAATGTTCTTCTTTTAGATAGCGAGACGAGATTCGAGAGAGGAGTCTCGCTAGTCTAGGGTTGAATCCTCATTTTATGCGATAAAATTCGAGAGAGGAGTTGCGTAATTCTTTTAGTCAAAGTTCCATCTTTTTACTGCACTGCAAGATTCGAGAGAGGAGCGGTGTAAGTGTAACATAAACCTTAATATAACGTCGAGAGAGGAAGAGATTCCGTCTTGAGTTAGCAACACCGATTTTAAACCTTCATGTTATTCTAAATCTGCCTAAGTTAGAGATAACTAGGGAAATTAGGATAAGTGGATTTCAGAGATCGAGAGATAATGTCATCCATCTTAAAAAATCATTGCAGGATAGTAATCAACCAATCATGAGAGGTCACTAAGAAAAGTCGTCACAATAGTCTAAGAAAACAACATACGAGACTAATTCTCCAATTTGGAAAAAGTAAACGAAGCAAGATCAATTTAGTTATTATTATTATTATTATTACTATTGTTGTCTCTAAAATTCTCGCTATTAAATATCTCGCCTGAATTTAAAGAATGGGAGGAGCTAGTAATTGTGAGCACTAATCAATCACTTCCTCGAGGGAACGATCACTTCTCACACTTTATTACTTGTTACGACACGTGCACTTGCGTTATTATATACACCTGTTTTGGGCTTATCAGCATGCTGTGTGAAGCTCATTCAGACGTGTGAGCCGGATTGGTGATGTTCTGGGGTTCCCGGAGAAGACTCTGTGGAAGTTGTGTTTTATGTGTTTGCAGGGAATAAATGTCATAACCCCGAAAAAGGGGTGAGCGCAATGTAACTGGTTTGCTTTTAGTCAACTGATGCTCAGTTCGCCGCCGCTTGTTGAGACGTGGGCGTACAGGTGTTGCAGTACCAAGCGGAGAGTAGCGGGCTTAAGCCCAAGCTTGTGCCAGCCCACAAAGGCTTATTTTTGCTTATATTGCCGGCCTGCATGCCGAAGTATGGAATTCATATTCCTGTAATTATTTTTAATGCCTGTGACGCCTTGCGTATGTTGTTTATTCTTCTTCGTATTAGGCGGACAGTGTTCTCGTGAACCGCTTGCCCCGTGGGAGCCCCGAGGTATAGTTGCCGGGAAGCCCCTGATGTCCTGTTGACAGTCTTTTAGGACAGCAGAGTCGCGCTGCTTGCAACCCAGTTGGAGCTGCGTAAAGAAGAATTGCTCGGCGAGATTGCGCCATTAGTAGGGCGGGTGAGGAGCATTTTGTGTAGACCCAAGAAGACACATATGGATATGTGAGAGTTAGTCTTGAGATCCTCCTTAGATGTTCCGGTCGGCCAAGAGCACCCTCCGAAGGTGTCTTAGCTCAGTCTTTGGCTTGGGAGGGGAAGAGTTTGTTAGTCTTCCGGGTATGTGGTGGGACCTCCACGCTGAGACCTTGGGTCTGTCCCTTATGTTCCTAGTCTAGTTCCTAGATCGTTCGCTTGAGGGTAGTAGGTGCGCGATGACCCCTCTTTTGGGACCCCGAACTCCACAGAGGTCATTTTTGGCTTCAACAGACCGGTGTCAACCGAACGTGAGTCTCTTCCTCTACTGGGAGAGAAGTCGCCGATGTCACCGACTCCTATTCCGCCTATCAGTGTGATGACCAACCGCCGCCGCTGCTCCTCCTGGACGCAGAAATGAATACCTCCGCTGCTCCCTCTTTGATGTCGCACACATCCACC
>CM077163.1:12043897-12224679 GCA_039583875.1 Platanthera guangdongensis
CAAATAAGAAAGAGTGAATCATTTATAACACACTCACAAGAGTGGTGCTAACCAATGTGGGACAAAAGGTTCAACCTTTTTTCATGAAAGGTTTCCCTCCAAAAAATTGGATTCCCTCCATATTTGATTTTGGAGCTTTTCCATCAAATGAGGAGCCCAAACACCAAACACCATTTGACTCCATTAAAACAATTAATTTATAATGTTATCTTTACTACTTATAAAGAAATATGAAATAGTTTTAAAATCCATGCTTTTAAAAGTCATTGAAGCAATGTCATCCATTAATTTTAGACATGATAAATAATAGCCGTCGGATCTATAACTAATGGAGAGAAAAAAATGGATAGGTCTTCTATACCTACGTGAGAGAGAAAGAAATGGAGAGAGAGAAAAGACGGAGAGAGAGAAAGAGAGATAAAGGGATGGAGGAGGGAAGGGCGGAATAATGGCATGACAGATGAAAGAGAAAGGGGAAGAAGAATCAGGGTGGGGAATGGGGAGAGAGAATGGGAGAGGACAGCGGATTTATATATTTATATTTATAATCAAATCTTATCTTATCCTAGAGAGAGAAAGAGATTGAGGAAAGGGGCAGAATAATGACCACAGGTGGCATATCATCAACGGTGGTTCTGTTAAATGAAAAGTTATGGAGATAAATATAAAAGGAAATTTACATGGCATAACATGTTTAATTGCAAATAAATTTTTTTATGCCTTCATAGCATTCTCTAAATGAAAATGTATGAAATCTAAATGTATGAAATTCACACGACAATATATACTCATGCGGTGATTGGCCATAGAGCGTACCCTATGCGAAGCCCGTCGGGGGGGGGGGGGGGGGGGGGGGGGGGGGTGGTAGCGGATACTGTCGTGATTGGCCATAGGGGCTGAGCCCCGTGTCGGGCACTCGTATATATATACATATTTCTTCTACCGATGAGTATAATATGTCAGAGGCTTTGAATTATAATTTTTTGACCGGTAGATTAGATAAGCACACAAAAAATTTGTTGTTCTTGGGTTATGGCAGTGAGCGCGTTAATGGTCATGTGCATTCCTTGATTTTTCATGAGGGTTATTAGGGTGCATCCCGGATCCCAAAGTCGCGGCCTCACGACTACCCCACATAGGTGGTGCCTCAAGAGATATTTGTAACCAATATCTCGCAAATATATGTCTTTGACAACCATTAAAAACTTAAATTAGTTCATTATAACTTGTCACATAGAGCACAATATCATACGAATGGGCAGTAGGTTTTCTTAACCTTTAAATTTTGTGCTCTCAACTACGTTACATTAACGGCTTTGTTTCTATCACATTGAACTCAATTCATAGAATCTCCAATCACACGGGTTGGGTATCCACCGTTGGCCGCAAATTATGTGGGCTTAAGCCGCATTCCCCTCGATGACAACAAAATCTCTCTTTGGGATAATCCATTGGTAAGATTGTCAGTCAAATTCAATTCTGACTTTACATAGTTGAGTAAAATCACTTTTTTTCTTATTTACTTCACTGATTTGTACTTGTTTCTCATGAACTTATTCATTTTGGAATTAGTATAATTAGAAGCAGTTAAATCTATAACAGATTTGTTGTCACAATGCAAAGAAATAGTTGGCATAAGTTTTTCACATAAAGGAATTTCAGCAAGTAAATTTTTAAGTCACTCCTCTTCGACACATGTAGTGTCCAAAGCTATAAGCTCGGATTTCATGGTGCTTCTTGAGATCACAGTTTGTTTTTTAAAAGCTCATGAGATAACAACTCCTCCAAGGAGGAAACATAACTTGTTGTAGACTTAACGTCTAAAGAATCAGTTACCCAATTAGCATCTGAATATTCTTCTAGCATTTCGGGAAAACCCGTATATACTAAACTATAATTTATAGTTCCTCGAAGGTATGCGCTAGTCAATGTTCATCGCTTGGATTACTAGTATATCCACTTAACCGGCCTACGACATAAGAAATATCGGGTCTTGTGCGGTTAGCAATGTATAATAATGATCATATCATTTGTGCATACCTATGTTGATCAGCAGGTTCACCGATATCTTAACAAAGTTTTATGCTAACGCTATAAGGTGTAGATGCGGGAGCGGAATCAATTTAACTTATAGCTGAAATTCCGCGGATGAGAATTGTCGTGAAGGCCTCTTATCAAAGGGTGCAGGGTTCGAGTCGCTGTCTCAACAACCTACCGTCTGATGTGACGTCAGCGGAGAGCTGGTTGGAGTGTACGGCCCACGGGCCTGATTAAAGTCGTCATGGTGAGACGCCATGGTGGGCCCCCTAATGGCGTGACGCCTAAGGGTGGCGGGCCTGGTGTGACTCTGGGTGTCGCATCATAAAAGTGCACTTATCAAAGGGTGGCGGATCAGTTGGTGATGAGAATTGCCGTGAAGGCCTCTTATCAAAGGGGTGCAGGGTTCGAGTCGCTGCCTCAACAACCTACCGCCTGATGTGACGTCAGCGGAGAGCTGGTTGGAGTGTACGGCCCGCGGGCCTGATTAAAGTCGCCATGGTGAGACGCCATGGTGGGCCCCCTGATGGCGTGACGCCTAGGGGTGGCGGGCCTGGTGTGACTCTGGGTGCCGCATCAGCTTTCAATAAAGATATGAGAGATGTTCTAGAATAAATATATGTCGTGATTCTCTTTGATTTATGAATTGTATCATGATGCACTTGTATCTTCTTCTCGAAATCCTCTAGCATCAAATCAATACAATGAGCAGCACATGAAGTCCAATATAATCTTTTTGTTTTTAACATTAACATTTCTCCAGAGGCTTTGTAATTTGCAGCGTTGTCCGTCACCACCAGGACAATATTCTCTTCACCAACCTCATCAACAATATCATCAGTCATTTAGTCATTTTGAAGACATTTTCTGTTATTTTGGATATATGAGATGCATCAATGGACTTTAGAAATATAGTTCTCATTGAACTATTCACTAAGAAATTGATCAATATTCTCCTTCTTTTATCAGTCCATCCATCTATCATTACAGTGCATCCAATTTTCTTCCAATGAGCTCTATGTTCTAAAATATTCTCCATAGTCTGTTGATATTGTTGCTTCAGATATTTTACTCTGACATCATGATATGATGGAGGCTTAAAACTCAAGCCACGTCTTGATATAGATTCACACATCTTATGAAATTCTTCACGTTTTACTACATTGAATGATAAAACATTGTTGTTGATGAATGATGTTATATCATTGCATGCTTCTTTATGCAATCCCTTCTTGAAAATTGAATTGATGGTAGTTTGAGTTGTACTTGCTTCACTTCTCTTAAAAAGTCCAGTTGAGCTTCTGCATTCCTTTTTTCTCTTCAAATCTCCAACATCCTCTTCTTCTTCCATATGAGTGATTGTTTTCTTCAATAACTTTTCTTGTAACCCAACAACAATCTTTTATATCTTTTTCTTCACTTCCTCAGGAACAGCTTTATATGCTCCAACGTCTTTTTGAGTACCCGCCAAATGATGCTTCAAACTATAAATTCTCTCGGTCACTGTTTTCTCACAAAATTTACACTTTATTTTTCTCGCATCTTCTTCAACTGGGATGTCATACTTCCATCCAATATCACTCTTACTTTCAGGAGCATTTTTGCTCGTTTTAGACCCTTTGCTAGCGGTGGCATGAACATTGCTACTCCCAACTGCCTAAGTTATCAAAGGCGCAAGGCGCACCAAGGCGCAAAGGGCCCCGGGAGCCTAAGCGCAAGGCGCAAGGCTCAGGCGCGCGTCTGAGGCACGTGAGGCGCAAAAATTTGGGGAAAAAGAAATTAAGCGAATTGGGAGCCCAATTTGCTGGAATTGAGCGAATTGGAAGACCAAATCGCTCAATTTCAGCGAATTGGGTGACCAAATCGCTGGAATTGGGTTAGTTCTCTTCTATCAAGTTAGTATAAGAGCTCATATTTTCCAATATTTTATCTAAACACGTGAGAAGTGATATAAGTACAGGAGTCATAATTGATGCATACAAAGTGCAACTAGAAATCAAATAAAAAACTACAACATATAATATAAGGTTGACGGAGATAAATAAATTTAGAGTAGAAATTTTTGTACCTTTTTAACATCCCAGATAAACCTCTCTTGAATTAACAATATAGCATGACTTCCACTCAGCTAATGAATGACCAAATACCTCCATAAAACACAAAGGACGTATTAGAATAAAACATTTAAGCATAATAAAATGAGATCATTTTTTGAAGGCAACATAATAAAAATAACAACATAAACAAAACAATCAAGTCAGCAATCATAATCTACCAAATCAACATTGCAATTTTTCGCATAAAAAACAAACTTAAGCTATCAAGTCAACAATCAAATACTTTAAACTAATGTGCACGAAAATAACATAACATCACGGTGATCACGCCATCACTCATCGTCTGAATCAATAAAAGTTTCATTTTCTTCACTAAAATTTTCTTCTTCTTCATTGAACTCGGCCTCTTCTTCATCCTCGGCATCATCTATATGCATTGTTGGAGTAGGTGTCTTCTTCTTAGATGTGCTCCCCTTGTCAGCTACCATCTTCTCTTTAGATAAGCGCGTGCAGTAGATGTCTTCTTCTACCTCGCCGGCCCTTGCTACTGCACCCCAGGTCAATAATTCGTCATCAAAAACTGTATCGTCATCCTGCTCAACCTCCTCATCTTTCTCCATTCTTCCCATCAGCCATTCATTGATATCGTCAATATCTTTCAGCGAGATCGGATCAATACGATCACGTGAATCATATCGCCGACGCAAGGCACGATTGTATTTTACAAATACTAAATCATTTAGGCGTTGTTGTGCCAGTCGATTTTTTTTTGTCATGCACCTGCAACATAACAAATAAATAATTAATCATATAATAATATAAATTAATATTTTCATACTTGTTCAAAAAAATGCATATATGTTCAAAAAAACTCCAGTTGCGTTCACATCCAGATGAACTGCAAGTGAGACTTAAAACCTTTACCGCAAATTTAGTTAAATCAGGAGTATCAGCTCCATATGATTGTCACCATTCAGCTGCCCAAAAAAATAAATATCAAGAAATTAATGAATCATTATTATTAAATAAATTGTTTGTTTGAAACTTAAAATAATATTTAATTAACTAACCAGGGGACTTTGTTTTTTTATGACGGACTGCAAATTGTATTCCAAATAAACCTTCAGCATTTTTATATCAGCTTAGTTGATCCATAATTATATCTTAAATTTCAGGACTTGGAATGATCTTTTGCATTGTTTGATATAAACCTCTTATGACTTCTCCATCTAATGCCATTTCAGGATTTGAATAGAAGAATTTTGGATTTAAATAATGAGCCGCCGCATGCAATGGTAGATGAAGCTGATTTTCTCATCTCCTGTCAACAATCGCAAAACTTCTTTATATTTTTCCTCTTTCTCATTGAAAGAGTTCATGATTGTCTCATTTGCTCTATCCATAGCCTCATAGATATAACTCATTGCCGGTCTTTTCTCCCCATCTACCAATCTTAGTACCCGAACTAAAGGTCCGAAAATCTTCAAAATGTACACAATAGTACTCCAGAAAGAGACCATGTATATAATGTTTTGTGCTTGCTTGCCTCTTGTTTCCTTTGCCCACTTACTTGATGTCCACTCTGGTGAAGTGAACATCTTCCATAGATTTGTCCTCTGTTTATGAATGCGCTGAAGAGCAAGAAATGAAGTCGCAAATCTAGTAACAGCAGGTCTAACAAGCTTCACTTGTCCTGTGAAGCTCCTTAGCATGTTGACTAGTCCAAGCCGAACATAAATATAATTGTTGACGCTCATTGCTCTTTTAATTGTTCTACTAATGCTTGTCATCTTTCCAATATCCTCCAGCATTAAGTCGATGCAATGAGCGGCACACGGTGTCCAATATATATGTGGTCGTTTTGCTTCCAATAATTTTCTTATTTCATAATAAACACAGTTATTTAATTTCAATATACGACATTAAATTTTAAAAAATATTAAAAGAGAATGATTAACGATATATTTACCTGTTAGTACATTATTGTTTGCACTATCAGTAACAACTTGAACAACATTAGCCTCTCCAACACGTTTCACTACTCTATCAAGCAATTTAAACATCCTCTCTTCAGTCTTTGCGTAATCAGATGCATCAACAGATTCCAGGAAGAATGTACCTTTTAATGAATTTATCAAAAAATTTATAAGTGTTCTCTGTTTCTTATCTGTGCATCCGTCGGTCATGATAGAACATCCAAACAACCTTCACTCATCCTCATAGTTTTTCATCATCTTCTGGATTTCAATTACTTCATTATTCAACAAAGGCACACGAACTTCATGATAACTGGGTGGTTTCAATCCAACCTCAAACTGGCCAATAGATTCTATCATCACTGCAAAACTACGGTAGGTAACCGCATTAAAAGTAATAGCTGCATCATACATCCATTGAGGTATATGCTTGCAAGCTCTCCCTCTAAGTTCCTTTTTTCATACTTCGTTGATTGAAATTTGTTTCATTTGCTAATGTTGTCCTTTTTGTTTCATTTTTTTTCTCAATATTAGATGCAAAAAAAAATATCCATCGGTTCTTTAGTTCTAGACTTTTTATGGGCACCGCTTGGACCGCATCCATGAATCTTTGCACCGACGTCATCCATATCCTCATCGCTTCCAAAGGTATCCACATCTGCAAAGTCCGGGAATGATTGTTTTTTGTAATACTTACAGCCATTTTCTTTTGCATATATTCTTGAATTTTTGTTCGTACATGCTGTGGGCATTTAGGACAGACTTTGGTATTTCTAAATCCTCTCACTAGATGTTGTTTCGCACGATAAATTCCACCCTTTGTGGCTTTCTCACAGAAAATGCAAATTAAATCATTTTTATTAGTTACAGATGTCTGTCGCAAGTACTTCCAATCAGGATCAATCCTAGATTGGGCACTGGATGAACCAGATCCACTCGCGTCCATTTCCAGCTATTAAAAATTTTTTTAAAAAAATTATTACATAGAAGTTAGAACAAGATAATTAGTGAAAACTGTAGCGTTTAGTTCACTGTAAAACAGTGAACTGGGCAGCCCAGTTCACCTTTTACGGCCCAGTTCACCTTTTACGGTGAACTGGAGCCCAGTTCACTGTAAAACAGTGAACTGGGCTGCCCAGTTCACCTTTAACAGTGAACTGGAGTTGCCCAGTTCACTGTTTTACAGTGAACTGGAGCCCAATTCAACTTTTACAGTGAACTGGAGCCCAGTTCACTATAAAACAGTGAACTGGGCTGCCCAGTTCACCTTTTACAGTGAACTGGAGCTGCTCAGTTCACTGTTTTACAGTGAACTGGAGCCCAGTTCACTGTAAAACAGTGATTTACAGTGAACTGGAAGCACAGTTCATTGTTACAGTGAATTGTGCTTCCACTATGACTATATGCTAGAAGGCTAGAAGGCTAGAAAAGAAGAGAGCAGCCAAAATAATCACTTGAACGAGGCTTTCACTATGCGTCTATGCTATAACAGAAGAGAGTAGCCGGAAAACATGGCATCCAGAAAAAACAACCGGAAAAATCTTCAAACGACAGTCAAAATGCAAGAAGAAGAAGGAATGAAGTGAGAAGAGGTTACCAAAAGTGGCGGCGGCCGGCGAGCCCAAGAAGAGCGGCGAACGGAAGAGGAGCGGCGACGGGAGCAGAGCGGCGAATGGAGCGGAAATTTCAACCCTAACCCGCGACTGATGCGTGAATCGGAAAAATGAGGGCATCGGGTATATAAAGTCTCACAGCAGTGTTAAATTAAATCGGGCCCAGCCCGATTCTAGGCTAGGCGCGCCTAATTAGCGCCTGAAAGGCTCCCAAGGCGCGCGCCTGGGGCGCGCCTTGGCCAATTCGCCCGCTTCGCCCAGTTTCGGGCGCTCCTCCGTGCGCCCGGTGCGCCCGGCGCCTCAGGCGCGCCTAGGCGCGCGCCTTGATAACTTAGCCAACCGCACTACCTGAAGCACTACTTGAAGCCATTTTTTAACTACATATTCAATACAAATCAAATCATAAGCACATGAAACAAAAAAAATATTCAAGCATACACTAACTTGCATTTTAAAACAATATTTAAACATTGAATGATTACAATTTACAACAATCCATGCTAAAAAAAAACAAATTTTAGATGTTTAGCACTAAAGTTTAGCAGTTGCAATTTAACACATGTTTAGCAGTTTACAACAATCCATACTAACTGTCAGGTATTTTTTTATGATGATTTGCACTAAGGCTTAGCAGTTGCAATGTAATCTAGGCTTCCCTTGAACAAAACTATGAATGAGAAAACAATCTTGATAGGAAGGAACAAAACTATGTCTAAGATAAAACTGCAGAAAACAGTTGTGGTGTTGTATGATACCTTACCGGAAGTAGGAGGTAGGAGGTATCGATGGGCCTCTCCGATGTTCGTGCTGGTGGCCTGGTGGGAGACCGAATGGGATCAGTTGGGTTGCAGCATTGTGAGATAGAGAGAGAGACAGAGAGAGAGACGCACAAAAATGCAGTAGAGAAAAAGACGGGCGGCGTCGACCCCTTCAGCAGCCAGCGGCGGTTTCCAAACTTGCTCTCTCTGTCGGCGTCGACCCCTTCAGCAGCCGGCGTCGACCCCCTTAGCAGTCGGCGGCGCGAGCAAAATGACTGATCGAGAGCAGCGAGACGACGAACGAAGGAGCGGAACAGATGGCTGCGGGGATTTTTCTGCGATTAGGGTTTGTGTTCGGGATTTGCGAGTTATTATAAGACTCTTCCGTGGAAACTGTAGGATCGGTTGTGATCGTAGGATCGTACGATCCTACGATCATAAACGACGATCCTACAGTTTCTACGGAACGTGCGATCCAAGTTCTCCCGGGGATCGTTTCCCCCGTAAAAAACATAAGATATCTTACGTGCAAAATCGCGATCTGGACAACATTGGTTATAAGGAATGTATTAACACTACTATCGGAAACATATCCTATAAAAATGGAGTATATTGTTTTAGATCATATTTTCTTTCTTTTGGGTTCAGGAATTGAAACCTTAGTCAAACATCGCACACTCGAAGAATTTGGAGGTTAGGTGTCCTTAATTTAAATAATTTATAAGGGGTTTTGTCACTTTGCTTTGAAGGAATCTTATTAAGGATGAAGGAGGTGAGCAACGCTTCTCCCCAAAAAATTTTTGGGGCACCAGACTCGGCTAATATGGCATTGACCATGTTCATCAAAGTCCGATTTTTGCATTCAGCTACGTCATTCGATTGGGGAGAATATGAAGCAGTAACTTGATGAATTATCTCATATTCTTAGCAAATTGGGTTATTTCATTCGAAGTGTATTCTTCATCTTGATCGGATCTAAGAATTTTAATAGAATGTCCTAATTGATTTTTTACCTCGGCTTTGAAAATCTTAAATTATGAAAATACCTCATCTTTAATTTATAATAAATATATGTAACAATATTTGGTAAAATTGTATATGAAAGTTACTAAATATTTATTTCCACCTCTAGTAGATTGGTGATTTGAGTCACATATATCCGAGTGAATTAACTCTAACGGTTTTAAAGTTTTTTTCAACTGATTTAAAAGACTTTTCAGAAAATTTGGTTTGCACACAAATTTCATATTTAGCACTTGGAGCAATATTTATTTTAAGAATTAGATTCAAGAACATTATTCTTTTCATGCAATCAGAATTTACATGTCATAATCTAGCATGCCAAAAATTGGGAGAAGAACTAGTAATTAATAAAGATGAAATTTGATTTACTTCTAAATTATCAGCAACATTTAGTTTGAATAAACCATCACATACAAATATTTTACCAATAAAAACATCATTAAGATTTATTATAACTTTATTTGAATCTAAGACAATTTTATAGACTTTTTTACTAATAAGGAACCGCGCACAAAATTCTTCCTATCTCTCGGCATATAAAGCATATCATGCAAGGCTAGTGTATTCACGGATCTCAACCTAAGATCCACTCGCCTGTGACCAAGGATTTGTGCCGATGAAGCATCTCCTAAGATCATACTTCCTCCACTGATGTCCTGTAAGGTTGCAAAGCAAGAACGATCAAAACAAGTATGAACATTCGCTCTAAAATCAAGCCACCAATCTGATGAACAAGTGAGAAGAACAGTAGGAGTATAATCTAACCTAAAGATAGGAAGATCTGGTGCTTGGATCATGTTGACCTGAGATTTGGAGCCATGGGATTTGTCGACCATGGGTTCAGTCTTCTCGTAGAAGCAGTTGGTAGACAAATGATTTGTGCGGCCGCAGATAAAGCATCATTTCCCTTTACCTGGGTTTTGTTTTGAAGATCCAGTTTTGGAATGATTGGGTTTTTGATGGCGGGAACCTGGAAGGAAAGGTTTCTTATGACTTTTGCCCTTGACTTTGAAGTGATGATGTGAGATGTCATGAGATTCGATCAGATTTATTTTTGTCTCATGATCTTCGGGAGTTCTAGAATTTTTTACTCTTATGTTGCTCCTCTATGCGGATAGTATTTTATATTTGAACATAAGTGAGGTTGAATTGGTCATGTCTTAGTCTAGTATTAAAACCGGACAAAGAATCAGGAAGAGAGTCGATGAGACATGCTACTAAATAGTGTTCGGAAAGGATTGAGTCATCGGCTCGGATCTTAGACAACATCTCATCTAGTTGATGGAGTTGAGGATTGATAGGCTTGGAAGCATCAACCTTGAATTTGTGGAGGTTGGAAACATTATAACGTTATATACCTACATTGTCTAGATTATAGTGCGCTTCAAGAGCATACAATAATTTCTTAGTCGTACAATATTGAAAGAAAGCATCGTAAAGGCTGTCAGACAAGACACTTAAGATTCGGTTACGACAATGATATTCTACATCTACCGGATCTCTATAAGGGACACGTCTGACATACGTTCTAGTGGTGTTTGCACTAGAGAATGACGACGAAGGAAAGAATGAGGCTACTGCAATTGCAGCACCAGGTTTTTGGTTTCAGCAGCGGGGGCATCAAAGATAGCAGATAAAAGACCTAAAATATTGAGTCAATATTCTACTTGAGCTTGCCAACAACGAAAACCGTTTCCATTAAATTTCTCGAGTTTAATCTCGGTTGTATCCTCAGATCTAGAATTCATTACAGATTTCTGGAATTTAAAATACAAACAATAAATTGTTGTAGATATGAAAATAAAAATAGAGAAAATCATTTTGATTATTTGATTTTATTTATCTTGTTGTTCTTGGACTTCCCAAGAAATACTCAATGACGAGCTCACACTGGTACTAGGCGGTTTGTGATATGATAGCTCAACGCGGCCCTTTCTCAAGAGATTATGTGATATGAATATTACAACTTCTTTACATTGTAAGAGTATTTTTATGTATATTCCAAAATAATGAATATTTTTGGTTTTGAAAATAATTAATAATGATAATTATTAGCAGAACTTGAAAAACAAGGTTCTAAAACTTGTATAAACAGAAGAACTAAGAAATAAAAAGATCAGAATAGTATAGATTTAGAATCGAGCATGGGTAAGACGTGTGACCACTGCCCTAAAAAGTTGCACCACCTTCCGGTAGGGCTTTCAACCGATGCTCACTTCTCCACGGTACAACACCCGGCTAGAACCCGAAAACTCCGATGTACGCGGACATCGGAGAAGCACAGAGCACCCGAACTCTCACTTGATGAAACAAATGTGAAGAAAATAAAATCATGTAAGGATTGTCGTGAGAGCAAGAAAGCGAGAAGATCGAAAGAATATTTTCCAAAAGTATCAGTAAACGAATCAGAAAATTTTCATAAATAGGAGTCTCGAAAACGGCAAGAAATAAATACGTAATAAATCTCAACGATTATAATTACAAAATATAATCGTGTAGGTGAACGTTGGAGTTCCAACATAGATGAGTAATGATGAGAAAAAAGCGTAACCGAAATTAGCGGACAAGTCGACATAACTTGCGTCGACTTTTTATCGACCCTCGTCGAGATCATGTTGACATAAAAAAAACTAGAAGTCGACGCATGCGTCAAGTTTTTTTGACGCATGTCGACGCGGGAGATGTGCGTCGAATTCAATTCAACGCATCACGGCGAAGTTGACGCATGTGTCGAGATCAATTTGACGCGTGTCGACACGAAAGAAAAGTGCGTCGAGTTTGATTCGACGCAACTCGGCAAAGTCGACGCATGCATCGAGATCAATTCGACACATGTCAACGCAACTCTGAATTTTAGGATTCAATAGAGTCAAAACTATTTTGTACAAAAAATACAATTCAATTCAATTATTCCTCAAATCTCAAATCCGAAATCTTGATCTGGTCGGGTGCGTGCGCCCGTGCGCGTGTGGTTCATGATTTCTCCTTATGTTCTTTTGAGCAAATAAGAAAAAGTGAATTCATTTATATACACACTCACAAGAGTGATGATAAGCAATGTAGGACAAAAGGTTTTAACCTTCCAACACCCTTCTCCAGCACTCAAATGTATCACAAGTTTAATCACAATATGCAAGTCAGTTTCCCAATTTACCATATACATGTAAGAGGAAAGGTGAAAGATCGACAATAAATTTTACCTTATGCATAAGCCCCTCAAGAGCCGAATGGTTCACCTCATCCCTACCCTTCTGAAACAATTCGTCTATTGACCTCAACAAAACAGCATTTTTGTTCACCTGCAACGCATTAGTAATTACTTTCAAGCACACAAAATGAAACAGAAACATTTCAGTATATAGATTGCATGAGAAATACCAGCCGCTTGCGCTGCGCGCGAGGAGAAGTCATCTTTTTCACAGTCTTAAAGACTGCGAAAACGAATGTGAGCCCGACGTAGGCCAGGGGAACGGCGAGGATCCACGGAAGCGGGCTCTGGCCGACCCGCGGGCCAGGAATGGCATGGGTCACCGTCCCGGTGAACTCGACGAGGTCGAGGGCCTTCTCCTGGATCCATGGTAGGTCCTCCTCGACTTCCTCTACTTCCTCTACTTCCTCGGTCGTGCTTTGGACAGAATCCTTGGAGTTCTTCGACTGTTTATCGTCGCCGGCAGCTCTTGGTCTTGCCCTAGCGATGAGAAGTGGAGAGCGCAGGGAAGGTGCACGGAGTGGGGTGAGAAAGCAGAACCG
This sequence comes from Platanthera guangdongensis, assembly GCA_039583875.1. Classification (NCBI taxonomy): domain Eukaryota; kingdom Viridiplantae; phylum Streptophyta; class Magnoliopsida; order Asparagales; family Orchidaceae; genus Platanthera; species Platanthera guangdongensis. The sequence continues at coordinate 12,057,112 of CM077163.1, forward strand.
CAGTTCATAGGAGCGAACATTCCCGTCGACGCCTCCGGGGCACCAATTTGCGCCGGAGGGAAGATTATTCAGAGCGGAAGCCATCGAGTGTTGGATGTGACCTGTGACTCATGGGAGCTCTTCAAAAAATTATAGGAGAGTAGAATAATTGGGCGAAATTTTTGGCGTTTAAATATCTGTGAATGTGGAAGCAATTTTTCCGTAGGATGAGCAGAGCTGTCACCAAAAAAAAGTGATTGTTACCCGCAACCCATTATTTTCTTAGTCTCACCTTAAAATCTTTCAAATTTTCGTTTCTTTCCGAAATACGTCTTGTACATGCAATATCAGGAAAAGTGTTCAACACAAAAGTTGTAGATATCGACGAGATCTACAACTTTTGTGTTGATGACTTTTCCTAAAAATGCATGTGCAAGGCGTATTTTGGAAATATACTCAGGTTTTATGCATTTTCGAAATACGTCTTGTACATGCAATTTCAGGAAACGTGTTCAACACGAAAGTTGTAGATATCGTCGATATCTACAACTTTAGTGTTGAACATGTTTCCTGAAATTGCATGTACAAGGCGTATTTTGAAAAGACGCGAATAATTGAGAGATTTTGGGGTGCGGCTAGCCAATTACGGGTTACGGTTAACAATCACCTAAAAAATCATAAATCCAAACGGAATCGAACCAAAAAATTGGACCAACCATAAGCAAATAATTCAAGTTCCAGTTTGAATTTTGGAAACATGAACAACATTGGTTTGATTGTGGTTCTTTCATTTTATTATCCGGACTGGAACCGGAATCGCAACTGCAACCGCAACATGCAAGTCTAGAGCGGTTTTATGATTTTTAGACCTGATCCGAACCGGACTGAAGCAGAACCGAACAGCGGCCCATTTATTATTATTGGCATAATGCGAAATTCCTACGCCCGGGCCTGGACTTCGAAGTCCCTCTTGCAAAAAAAAATGAGTTTATTTTGCCCTCCAATGTTTTATTTTTAATCCCCCGCATTCATTCCGCCAAATTTGATTTTGGCTCTGGTTGGAATCGATTGGAACCGCACCAAACCACATAAAATCGGACCGAACCGTTAGTGGTCGGTTTGGTTTTGATTCTTGTTGAACCGGAATCGGACACGTTAATACGACGGTTCTAAAAACTATGTTCGAACCGGAATCAGAACTGGAACCGGTAAAACCAAAAAAAGTTTTGGTTCTAATTTTAATAATTGTTACCTTAACGGTTTGTTTCACGATTTTAGTAGAACCGGAACCGAATCGGAACTGTGACAACTCTAAGGGTGAGTGAATATTAGGAGAAATAATTCGGAACGTTTAATGCATTTGTGGGGGAAAATACAGCCGTGTGATTGTGATTTTAACGGTGTATGATCATGTTTTTCAAATAGTCGTATCCGAAAATATGACAGTATCTTTTAGTGAAGGCTCTACGCCATTGAAAACATGGATCATACAGCTAGATTTGTTCTGCGCACCTATTAAAATACATGTGTTATACACACCAAGTTATTTTTTGTATATTAGAAAGGTGATGAATTCAGTCGGAAATCCACAACGCTGTAAAAATCCAATTGGAAATCTTTTTAAAAAAACAGCTTTTCGGCTCGACGTCTGAACGGCTGAACAAACGACTGAAATTTCACTCGCACCTATCTATTATACCCTCCCCCAACCTAAAAAAAATTCATGTGTGTGAGGGTGAAATGTTATGATTTAAGTTGAGGGGAATTTTTTTTTAAAAGGAATTGTTAACCATATATTCAATTTAGTAAATGCACACCAGTCTTAAAAAATCAACCACATTTTTCGTTGTTTTTACTACGCAAACTCTAAGTAGCCGCTAATTCGCAAACCTTCTCGCTCAGCTTCGTCGATTGGAGAAGGCTCTGGAGTCCCTATCATTGTCACCGCTCCTGCCATCTCTCCCGTCGCCGGTGGTTTGCGAGACTTCCGACGAGCCACTCGGCACATAGATGTCAACATTGGAGGATTTTGAAGGTATTACATCTTCGCTTGCTGGAGCCAAAAAACGTGAGCCGTTAAGTGACAGGGGGCGATACTTTGGCTTATATTGGGGTTTCTTCGCTTAGTAAGTTTCTTGCGGGAGTTCTAGCTTTAGCAGTAGTTTTTTAGCTGGGTTCTAGAAATGTTATCAAGTGGGAAAACCTTGTTTCATAGCACTTAGATGCCTTAGACTGTAGCGATGGTTCCCTCGCTTTGATCCTTTGTCAGAGGAGTTAGGCTGCAGTATGGATTAACCTAAAATACCTACATGAGGACACTGAACCTTCACTTGAGAGATGGCTAAATATTAATTTTGTAGGACACCAACAAGTACTATTTCTATATGGTTTTAAGTATCTAATTTCAATTTTCTATATGGTTTTCAATTTATAATTTTAGACTTCTATAAGGTTTTCAGTTTCTAATTTTTTTTCGAGAATCGAGTTTGACGAGGGAGAATACATTGCATACAAATCTATCTTAAATGTTCTACCGTCAAGCCATTTTCCTAGCATTGCTTACACATGTGCATTAAAATACCTTTACCATATTAATCTATCTTGTTGTTTCTATGTTGTAAAAGTATTGTTTTGTTGAAATATTATATTAGAAAAATTAATTAGTTGTTATAAATTTATTTTTCATTATTTTCAATCTAAATTTCCATTTTTACATTTTGATATTGTTTGTATGTTGTAAAAGTGTTATTTTGTTGAAATATTATGCTAGAAAACATAATTAATTGTTATGAATTTAGTTTTTTGTGTAGAAAATATGATTATATAGTTTGTATTATTAATTTGTTGTTAACAATATTAGTTTGTAGTAAACAAAACAACAACACTCGAGTCTTTATCCCACTATCCTTTGTCGTCATTGTGCCTTATCTTTTGTCATAAAGTTTGTAGTTAACAATGCTCTAAAAAATGATTGTGTGACATCAAATTTGATTTCAGTGGAGATCAAATTGATCTCCGCAAAGATCAAATCGATCCATGTGGAAATCAATTTGATCTTCAAAGACTAAATTCCAGCAAGAAAAAATTCTATTTAACTTCTCTCTTAATTTTGGCCCCATTGCCGTTTTTGATTCCGACAAGTGTTGCTTTCACGTCGTAGTCGCATCCAAGGAGTGCATCATTGTGTAATTTTTGTCTCCAATCTTCACTTCTACGAGATCGTAGAAAGCTTTAAAATTTGTTACAAGAAAAAACAACAAACTTTCTCTTTCTAACTTCTTTCGTGATTTTGACCTGTTGCTGTCTCCGTTTTCTACGATTGTTGCTTCCACGATGAAGTTGCGTCCAAGAAGTACAACGTTGTGTGATTTTCGTCTCCGATCTTTGCTCTCATGAGGCCGTGGAAGATGTCAAAGTTTGCTACAGGTTGAAGTTGTGGTTTTATCATATTGATTTTGGCTTGTCTTGTTCTGAATCATTTTCTCCATAGTGGTTATGATTGTTGTTGTTTTCTAATGAAGCATTACATTATTTAGTGCATATTTACAAGTTATCTTTATAATTAGTTTAAGAGTTATGTTAAGTTTTTTTAAGAAAATGATCGAATCAAAAATAATGTTCAATTTCAGTTGAAATTATTGTTGATCTCCATGGATATCGAGTTTGATCTCCATGAAGATCGAGCTTGATCTCCTTGAAGATCTTATTTTTGTACTCCTTTTTATTTTTATATCTGCCACATGTCACAATCTCATATCACTTGGAGGGAGATCTCACTCCAAGATACAGACCTAATAATCTCCCAATAATATAAGAACTTTTTGGTCCGCAGTTTGGAAGAAATCTTTGTCTGGCGCCACCTTATTTTCTTGGTTGGTGAAATATTTTGAGGAATGTTAAACGCACATCAAATACCGTTTAAACCAAAAATCTTTAAAAATTTATAACATCTCTCACCAGTAAGCACACACCGACTAAACAACATGCATTCTTATCTCCCACGAGACATGCAGGAGATCGCTTCAGTCTTTGCTGAAAGGGAGGAGTGGAGAAGCCGAGCAGTTAGAGCAGAGCGAGCAACTCTCCTTCTACTTCAGATTTTGACGCAGCCTCGACGTCCTCAACGATGCTGAGAACCCTCCTTCGATCCTCAACGTTGCAATCAAAGCAAAAGACTCCTATCTCGAGGTACAAGTAGAAGACAATCTCACCAGCAGTTGTCTTCACCTCCCCATCCTTCGTCTATGTTAACCTCTGATATGTTATTGATCTACAGTAGAGCATGAGATGAGAATTGTGGTCATCTATGATATGTTGATAACCTTTGATATTTTCCAAAAGAATCAACATGTTTGAGGCTCCGTTTGGCATGGTGGTGGTGGTCATGAACATGAGGGTTTAATTGCCATTCGTTAACGCCCACCTAAGGAACTCCATCCACTTCTATGTTCAAACGGACGATGTTTGTAAGGTGATCCTTAACGAATGATTGTTTAACCCATGTGTTTACGACCGCCGCTACTGTGATGTCGCATAAATTGTTACATGTATTTTTCATTTATGTGTTTATGCTAATGTGCACACCACAACATAATAATAAAGTTAGGCTTAAATAGAAACCTGGAATGGTTCACTATGTGTAGAAGGTTTGAAAAGCTGGACCAACTGGAAAAATTTTACTGGTTGGGAAAACTTGTAACCGGTTTCAGGAGGTCATTTTGTTGCATGTTACGATATTAAGAAGCGACACATGTTAAAAGGTGGATATTGAACCTGTAACTCATCTCTCCCAGTTACGCCTGATGGAAGACATGCCAATGTAACCCGCGGAACTACCGTTCAACGCCGCTCGCTCCAGCCGCCCCAAATCTCCTCCAATTTCTATGATTTTTCTTCATATAGCAAGGTAATCCATTCCTCTCAACTCCTCTTGAGTTTTGTTTGGATTGGAGACTCCGTTTGTTAGAGTTGAAATTGTTAAGTTAACCTAAAACCTCTCTTGTTCATGCAATCTTTCTAATCTTGAGTTTCAGAGAATTTTTTAAACTTAAGTTGTTATGTTCTTGCATGATTTTGAAAACCTTAGATGAAGAAATATTATGTACACCGTAATTTCAGTTATCTAGTTTCTTTAAATGGTTAATTAGGGTAGAATCTTGATGTAATGTGAAATTATGGCAAAAATCATTTGTCTCTATGTTAGAGCAGTCAACAATAGTGTATTATTGAGGTCAAAGTTCCATTCCTGAACCCTAATTTGTTTCCCTATGTATTTACAACTTGACATAAGGGTAGCTGTTATGATTGCACCGTGGAGATTACTAATTGATCAACTCATAGTGGTATTTTTTGTAGGATATGAATTATCAAGATAGAGAAAGAGGGAATGAGCCGCACATGGAGAAGGGAAAAGAGAAAGTAGGAGGAAATGAGTCGGGTAAGGAAAAGACAAGGAGAAAGTAGGGATGCGTTCTTATTTACTATTATTTGCAAATTATTTTGTTTTTCATATGACTCACGTTGTGTTCATATATTAGGTTCGAACAAGAAATGAATAAATTGACAATGCATTAACGTGTCAAATCGAAATAATGAATCAAATTAACACAAACACTTAAGGTAAGCAAAGAAGGACAAATACAAAAGTAACCCTCTAAAAAAATTTAGAAATAATAAAAAAAAGAAATAACACCTCAATTCAATGAGCTATATGAAGAGTTAACCTAAATCAAAAGATGAGGAGAATAAATTTCAGACATGAATCTTAATCGTGCGAGTTAAGGGCTCGAATGGTAATATGCACGTGTGATACAAGGGCACGAGAAGAATATTACTTCATAAACGTGTGAGATATGGACACATAATGAATTCATAAAACATTAATTTACACTTCATATGATCTATGTTTGAAGGTGAATATGAAAGGATATAACAATGAACAATGCTAAGACAATAAGAATTTCTATGTTTAAAAGATTTGATAGGAGGAAAAGTAAGAATTCACATAGTATTTTGACTAATTAGAAAATAAAATTAAACAAGTCAAAGAAGAGGTGGTTCCAGCAATAGTAGTCAGTGTCGTCCATGTACTCCTCGTCGGGAGAAGAGGTATCGTCTATGGGTTGTGTTAGAAAGTAGCGAAAAAGAGAGAACAAGCGGATAAACTTTTGAATAATTGAAATTTTATTATCCAAAAAAGATATCATTTACAAAGGTATGACCTCCCTTATATAGAATGGAGGAGATAATAGAGAGAGTATACAAACAATGTGGGACTAAACATTTACAGTACTGAGCGGCTAGAATAAAGGAGACCGCACAGGCCGCGCGGTTAGACAGATAGGTTAACCGCTCGGCAACTCCAGCAGGATAGAACAAGCCGCAATGGTAGACCGATAGACCGCCCGATCTCCAGGCTTCAGAGTGAGACCGCCAGACCGCTTGGTCAACAAACCGCTAGATCAGACCGCTACGTCGCCCGGTCAACAAACCGCTGGATCAGACCGCTAAGCCGCCCGGTCAACAAACCGCTGGATCAGACCGCTAAGCCGCCCGGTCTAATACTTCAACACTCCCCCTCAAGCTGGAGCATAGATATCAACCATGCCCAGCTTGTCACAAATGCAGAAGAAGGAAGTAGAAACCGGCTTGGTGAAGATATCTGCCAATTCCTTGTCAGAGGTGACAAAAGGAGTACAAATCTGTTTCTTCAAAATCTCTTCCCGAATGAAGTGACAGTCAACCTCTATATGCTTTGTTCTCTCATGGAAGACCGGATTTCTGGATATGCGTATAGCGGCCTTGTTGTCATAGAACATAGGGAGATGACAGTCATATACCTCGCCCAGGTCAAGCATGAGAGCCCGCAACCACTTTAACTCACACGTGGTAGACACCATACTTCGGTATTCGGCTTCGGCACTGGATCTGGAGACAACAGACTGTTTCTTGCTCTTCCAACTCACGAGATTACCTCCAACAAAGGTACAAAAACCTGATGTGGATTTACGATTGCCTTTGTCATCCGCGTAACTTGCATCTGAGTAGGCCTCAACCCTCAGATGACCATTCTTCTGAAAGAGTAACCCTCTGCCTGGTGCTGCTTTGATATACTCTAAAATCTTCAGGGCGGACTGAAGATGACACTCCCTGGGAGCTTGCATAAACTGACTGACCTTGCCTACAGCATAGGCGATGTCGGGTCTAGTCACCGTGAGATAGATGAGTTTGCCTACCAAACGTCTGTACCTTGTGACATCAGATAGAAGAGTGATGATTTTTCTTGCTAACAAGTAATAATTCAATGTGATTTCATTCTACATTCTAATACAATTATGTAGATGGACTTAACTAGATTGAATTAGCATTCAGGCAAGCGCACCTATCAATCGTAATATATGAGAAATCTACATCTCGTGTCGTATTCCACAGGGTCGTTTCAACTATTCGTACTCACCCTCCCTTTATTTTCATACCTCTAAACAAAAGTGATATTTAAACTACATTAACCTAACTATGACCAATTAGATAATTCGGTATTAGAGAAATAAAAACGATAGAACATGAAGCTTTTAAATAATTACATGAACAATTTCATTTACCAGTTCAATTCTAAGCGATCATGACATGAAAATACTGTTACATTTATGCAATGTAAAAGTTAATTTTTCGTCAAAATTCTCTCTCGAGCAATTCCAAATCTAAACCTAAGATAGTAAATCTTCTCTCGAACAATTCACAACACTCAAGTTCGCATTAAGCAAAATACCTTCATTACTACATAAATTCATGAATGTTATCTCTAAATTAACATGAATTCTTTTATTCGTGTTCTAATTTCCCAAACAAAATATCTCTCGATCATTAAGTTTGAATTACAAAGGGAATTATCATCACAATATGAACATACCAAAATCATTGCAAAGAACCAATTTCTCAATCTAGCCAATTGCAAATTGTGTAAAACAAATAAGTAATTCAAAAGGGATGATTAAACTCTTTGTTTGATTGCATAAACACAAATAAAATACTACAAATATAACATAAATAAGGTGATACATGATTACTAGAATGTTCAAAGAGAAATTCATGCAAATAAAAAAATAAATTGAAGATGGATCATCAAGAGAAAGAAAGGATTCAAGGGATTAATGATTGAATAAAAAAATACATAAGAATACCCTTCAATCCTCCTTGTCTTGAATGCTCCCCTTCGGCCTCCAGCAGTTCTCCAATCCAAAAATGATCCAAAAGTTCTAAATAAATTTTTCTACAGGAAATTTATAGTTCCCTTGCAAACAGGTTGGACACGGGGTCGCACACGGCCGTGTGGCAGGCCGTGTGGACGGTTCCTAAGCAGTTCCTGGGCGGTTCCCCACGAGAAGGTGTGTCTGGTCGTGGGCCGTGTCAGATGACACGGGTATGGACACGGCCGTGTGGTCGGCCGTGTTCCCCAGACACGGGTTGGTCGGCAGCCGTGTGCAAAGATGACACGGGTATGCATACGGGCGTGTGCCATACCGTGTGGGTTCCAGCGTCTGCGCCAAATTCTTCAGCTCCAGGTGCATAGGACACGGGTGGACACACGACCGTGTGTCTGACCGTGTGCACCAAATTTTTGTCCTGTCATCAGCCATGTAGACTCCGTGAACTCCTCTGTTTGCTCCGAAACTTTTAGGTCCATTGGTTGGCATTACCTGCAATAGAAAAATGATAGACTCAGTAAATGGTTTATTATAAGAACTGACAAGGACTTCTAAATACGCTCTTCTATCTATGATACGACAATTTCTTTGATATTATCATGAAATCAACACCAAAAGGGGCAGGAAATGGTAGACATGATTACAATTATGATAGTAAAAAGCCTATCATAATCGTACTCATCAAATACCCCCAGACTTAGATGTTTGCTTGTCCCTAAGCAAACTAATTCAAACACCTGGGTTACCATTAAATAATTTTGCCTCCGCACACTGGTTGCTATGAATTTAAGAGAACTTTGGTGATGTAATCGCATAGGAAATAATTTAGCAGACTTTTCTAAATATATATTTATCTTAAAATTCCTCTAGTATATCATTTTAACTATCTCTCACTCGCTTTTAGAAATAAAAGTATAGTCATCTTTAACAAATATGAGGAGAAAATAACAATCTCTATAAGATACGTATTAGTGTTTCAAAGCTTATAAGTACTCGTACTGATAATCATGAACTTACCCTTTTTACACCCTCATCACAGCATAATTTAGAATTAGTAAGGTTGGATCCTTAGGACTTGAATTTTGGTGTAGCCTTTTTGGCTTAGGATAGAAGATTAAAGGTGAGGTAATCAAGGATAATTTTGATGAATTTTTCACACCTAAATCTTGATTGAGCCTTATGTTGGAAAATACCTTAACATATTTCAATTTTATGTAAACACCCCCAGACTTTGCAATTTGTATATTTCCCACATTTTGAAGGGCACTCTATTTTTTATATACATTTTTTTTAACCAAGGGAGCATAGTAGGGATCATTCCAAGTGGGTGCAAGTATACACGCACTCAGGCCACATATCACTATGTCTTTTTTTTTGGGTTCAAAGTAGGGATCATTCCAAGTGGGTGCAAGGATACACGCACTCAGGCCACATATCACAATGAACAAATCATTCCAAGCAGGCATCAATGATAGGTGTGCTAATAGGTAGGGATTTGGCCTTGGTCAATTTTAAAAGTAGAGTATCAAAAGGATGGGGATTAGGTTCAAATGGGGTGTGCAAGGGTATCATGTTAAAGGTGTTGGGATAACAAGGCTCAAGCTATCCAATAGGAGGCCTAAGTCATTTCCGCCCTTACTAATTAACTTATGTAATGTTTTGAGGAATGCTAGAGGGTGAGTCCTAGACATCAATAGGGAGTAATTTTTAATTTTAAAATCCTAATACCAAATTATAAAAAATGTTACACTCATCGACTCACTTTATTATAGATAAATATATTTTCTAAAATAGAGTGTTGGATAGTTACTAATATAGAGGAGTAATCTTAAAATTAAATTATATAGAGAAAATTAAGCTAAAAAAGTTTCTATGCTTAATTACGAAATCAACAAAGTTGAATACTCTATGAGTCTACATCAATTCATTTTAATCAGTGTGCGAAGGTGAATTAAATGTTTATAATCCCAAATGAAAGAAAAATGAGAGCTTAAAAGGTCAAACAAAAATTTGTAAAAAGGGGGGTATAACAACTTGCGTATTATAATAAGCAGATTAGAATTAATTGTAACCACATGAATAGCCATTCTACCCCCAGACTTAAGATTTGCACTGTCCTCAGTGCAATGTAAAAAGCGGACATAGAGTAATTTCATGATGATATATAAAAAGAAACTGCTATCATAATAAGTAGAAGAGCACAGTAAAGAAACATGAGCTGTAATGAAATGCACTGATATATAATAGCTGATTCAACTGAATACACTGATAAAAAAAACAATACAAGATACGATATATGAAGATAGAACTACATCGATACATATCAGAAGTACTCATGGTGGCCTGTCGAATCGTCCGGGAAGGAAGGCGGTGCTGGAGCTGGCGGCTGGCGAGGGGCGATCCCAAGGTGGTCTCTAATCTGTGTGAGGAGATCCTTAATTTCCTGATGTTCCTCCTTAATTTCCTGAAAGCGTGGCGAGAGCTCGGTGTCGAAAAACTGTCGGAACTCGCGCGAGTATCGTGACTGAGGTGGAGGAGGTGCAGTAGACGACTCGCCATGAGCGTAGGTGGAACGGGGTGGAGGCACCAACGGCTCGTCGAGGTCAGGATCTATCTCATCCTCACTGTCATCCTGTATGTGCGGTCCACGTCGAGCAATAGAATATATAACCCCTCCCCGGCCCTGACGGGCGGTGACGAGGCGGAGGGCGCGAAGACTAGCCATCGTGATAGGCACGGTCTTTGCGACCACTGTCATCTGGGGGAGGGCTAAAAAGATGCCCATATTCTTCACGAGGCGAGTAATGTAGGGTGCTACGCAAATAGACCCTATACGAGGGGTGTCAGCCTGATGAAGAATAAACTGTGCTAGAAGATAACCGAGATGTAGAGGATATCGTGATGTCATGCTGTAGAGGTATAACAGATCCTGCCTACTGACAACTCCGGAGCTTTCGCCCCGGCCGCTCACCGTATGGCTGAGTAGATGGTGGATGTAGTGGAGGGCGGGGGAAATCAATTTAGATGCCTTGGATCTCTTGGCCTCGTAGGCGCCAGTGTCGAAAGAAATCTGGCGCCATATACCACCGGCCATATCGCGATTGGGGAGATCGAAGTGGAGTTCGGGGTAGGCGGCACTAAAAAGGAACGACTCCTCATACACCCCTAAATATTGGGTGAATTGGAGCATGGTGAGTGTATAAAATGTGCCACCCACTCGAAATGAAACTATCCCCTCGGGCGCGTGCGGTGCGTCGATGAAATTTGGCCTAAAGCTGGAATAAAATGACGACAGGAACTCTAAGGTGAGTTCCCTAAAGCCTAATTCTTCTATGGCAAAAAATTGATTCCACCCCGTTACAGAAATCAGCCCCCTGACATCTCCAGCTAAGTTTATCTCCTCAAGTACGCTCCAATCTATCATGCATATGTCTTGAAATTTTTTGGATTGCAAGCGGTTGAAGCGGGCGGTGTGCGACGCATCTGTGAAAATTAGCGGAGCAGCGGCATTCCGCCTCTCCGTGGAGACTTGTAATTCCGGTCGGCGACGGCGACCACCACTTCTTCCGGAAGACATAATGTAGACGAGGAGAAATGCGAGTGAAGGGGGACGAGAATTGGAAAAGATGGTGCCTTGGGGATCAGGCCACGGGATGAGTGATGCTGGGAGAGTGTTTGGAGTGAGCAAGGAAGAAATCCACACGGCCATATTTATACATGTTGAATACGGGTTCACACACGGGCGTGTGTGAACCCGTGTTAGGGAATCTTTAGCCTCGTGGAACACGGGGTGCGTCGGTCCGTGTAAAATAATGGTACACGGGTGCGCACACGGGCGTGTGTGCACCCGTGTTAGGGGATCCGATGCCTCGTGGAACACGGGCCTGCCTCGGTCCGTGTGGTCAAACTGGATGGGGATAGCGCGTCAGGTGGACACGGGAGCCAACACGGCCGTGTGTTGCCCCGTGTCGCAGCTGGCACGGTACATAAACACGGGTAGGTCGGTAACACGGCCGTGTGGTGAGCCGACACGCCCGTGTTCGGTGTCTCGACACATCAGTCTCGATGATCGTCGAGACCGATGAACACGGCTAGGCACACGGGTTGGTGCTAACCCGTGTTGTGCTCGGGATGAAATGGCCTTTTTGCGGAATTAATTCCACACGGCTGGGCCTGAGCCTGTGTCACATACACGGCCACGCACACGGCCGTGTGTGTAGCCGTGTGCCACTCCAGAAAAATTTTTTTACAGAATTTTTTTTTTCTTTTTCTCATTAAAATTTGATGGAAAATTTTTTTTCATTAACATTTTTTTCTTTAATTTTTCATTGCAACTAATTAGACTTATACTAAAGCAAGAATACTTAGAAACACCTATTATACTTAATATTAAATTAATCTAGCCGGAGGCAGGTTTCTAGACGAGCGAAGTCCATAGGGATTTCACCATAATAAGGTTTAAGTCGGTGACCATTAACCTTGAAATCTCCCTTCTCTGGGTGAGTTAACTCGACGGTACCGTAGGGAAAGACTTCTTTAACTTTAAAGGGTCCGGACCACTTAGACCTTAACTTCCCTGGGAATAATCGTAATCTGGAGTTATAAAGGAGGACTTGATCACCTTTTTGGAATACCTTGGGTTTACGAAGGTGACGGTCATGAAATAGTTTAGTTTTCTCCTTATAAATCCGGGAGTTCTCATAGGCCATAGTTCTCCACTCATCTAATTCGTTAAGTTGAAGTTTACGCTTCTCTCCTATAGAACTAGCGTCAAAATTTAAGGAGCGTATTGCCCAATATGATTTGTGTTCTAATTCTATAGGTAGGTGGCAAGATTTACCGTAGACTAATCTAAAGGGGGTGGTCCCTATAGGTGTTTTGTAGGCGGTCCTATAAGCCCATAAACAGTCGTTAAGTTTCCTAGACCACTGCTTCCTATTCCCTTCTATAGATTTTTCTAAGATTCTCTTAAGCTCTCTATTGGAAACTTCAACTTGTCCACTAGTTTGAGGATGATACGGAGTGGCTATCCTATGTGTAACTCCATATTTTTCTAATACTTTGTCTAGTTGTAGATTACAAAAGTGTGAACCCCTATCGCTAATAAGTGCACGTGGTGTGCCAAATCGTGCGAATAAGGATTTCAAAAATCTAATTACAACCCTACTATCATTAGTAGGGAAAGCTTGCGCTTCAACCCACCTTGATACATAATCTACAGCTACCAAAATATATTTATTCCCAAAAGAAACTGGGAATGGTCCCATAAAATCTATACCCCACACATCGAATACTTCACATTCAAGGATAAATTTTTGAGGCATTTCATGTAATTTAGAAATATTACCTGCTTTTTGGCAAGAATCACATGAAAGCACATACCTTTGGGCATCCCTGAATAGAAGGGGCCAATAAAAACCGGAATCAAGAACCTTTTTAGCGGAGCGATTCGCTCCATAGTGACCACCAGCAGGACCTGAATGACACTGCTCCAAAATCTTCCAACCTTCCTCCGCTGATACACACCTTCTTATAACAGAATCTGCACATATCCGAAAAAGAAAAGGTTCCTCCCAAAAGTAATATTTCAAGTCAGAGAAAAATTTCTTTTTCTGCTGATATGAAAAGTCTTTTGGAAGGACCTTAGCCACAAGATAGTTTGCATAATCTGCAAACCATGGATAATCTAGATGTATATTGGTAGATACGGCAAATAATGATTCCTCAGGAAATGTATCAGAAATTTCAGATTCATCTAACATTGATCGTAGTGGGTTTTCTAAACGTGAAAGATGATCTGCCGCTAAGTTTTCCGCTCCTCGTTTATCCCTAATTTCTAGATCAAATTCTTGTAGAAGAAGAACCCATCGGATTAAACGAGGCTTTGCTTCCGCTTTGGCTAGCAAATATCTAAGTGCAGAGTGATCCGTATAAACTACCACTTTGGACAATGTTAAATATGATCTAAATTTATCAAAGGCAAATACCACTGTTAAGAGTTCTTTTTCAGTAGTTGTATAATTCTCCTGTGCATTATTAAGTGTTTTACTAGCATAATATATTGGGTGAAAATGTTTGTTTCGGCGTTGTCCTAAAACAGCCCCTACCGCAAAACTACTAGCGTCACACATGATCTCAAATGGTTGACTAAAGTCAGGTGCGATCATAATAGGAGAATTAATTAATTTTTCTTTTAAGAACTCAAAGGCGTGTAGACACTCTTGTTCAAAAATAAAATGTGTGTCTTTTTCTAAAAGCCTTGTAAGTGGTTTAGCTATTTTAGAGAAGTCTTTAATAAAACGGCGGTAAAATCCCGCGTGTCCTAAGAAACTTCTCACTGCCTTTACGGAGGTTGGTGGTGGTAATTTTTCTATGGTCTCTATTTTTGCTTTATCTACTTGAATTCCTTGGCTTGAAATTTTATGGCCAAGTACTAACCCTTCTTGTACCATGAAATGACACTTCTCCCAACTAAGCGCTAGGTTCGTCTCCTCACACCTCCTAAGGACTTTCTCTAAATAATTCAAACACAACTCAAAAGAGTCGCCAAAAACTGAAAAATCATCCATGAACACTTCCATGATATCTTCAACATACTCGTTAAAGATGGCTAGCATGCACCTTTGAAATGTGGCGGGTGCATTACATAACCCGAAAGGCATACGTCTATAGGCAAAGGTACCAAATGGGCACGTAAATGTTGTTTTCTCTTGGTCTTCTGGTGCTATAGGGATTTGAAAATATCCAGAAAGTCCATCTAGAAAACAATAATAAGAGTGTCCTGATAAGCGTTCTAATATCTGGTCAATGAAAGGAAGAGGAAAATGGTCTTTCCTAGTGGCATCATTTAATTTCCTATAGTCTATACAGACACGCCAACCTGTTACCGTTCACGTTGGAATTAATTCATTTCTATCATTTGCTACTACGGTCAGGCCACCCTTCTTAGGAACTACTTGGACAGGATTAACCCATGAACTATCCGAAATAGGATATATAATACCAGCATCTAATAACTTCACAATTTCAGCCTTAACTACCTCTTTCATATTAGGATTTAGCCTACGTTGCGGTTGAATAGACGACTTGTAGTTTTCTTCCAAAAGAATTTTATGAGTGCAAAAACTAGGATTAATACCCTTTATATCAGATATTTGCCACGCTATTGCACCTTTACATTTCTTCAATACGGTTATCGATTTTTCTTTTTCAAGTTTGGAAAGATTTGAAGATATGATAACTGGGTATGAAGAATTTGTTCCTAAGAATGCATACTCAAGATGATCCGGTAATTTTTTTAATTCTACTATTGGTGGATCCTTAGTATTATTCTTAAGAATTTCATGATCTCCTTCAGTAATTAAACTATATTCCGTTGTTCTATTCATAGCAACACAATTTTCTAGAAAAAATAAATGTTCAATGATATCATCATTTTTATCATATTCTAGATAATTGTTAGTTATGCAAATTTCTAAAGGATCTTTATAATAAAAATTAGAATTTATAGAAGACATAAAATCATCAATACCATGAGAAAAATAGCAATAATCATCGTTATCTAAAGATTGTTTCATAGTATTGCCAATTTGAAAAGTGACTTCATCTTCTCCTACTCGCAATACTAATTTACCATCAAAAACATCAATAAGTGCTCTAGATGTAGCTAGAAATGGACGACCTAGTATGAGTGGTACTTCGATATTTTCATCCATATCTAAAATAACAAAATCAGCAGGAAATATAGATTTATCTACCTTAACTAATACATCTTCCACTATTCCTCTAGGATACTTAACCGATCGATCTGCTAATTGAATACTCATTCTTGTTGGGCTAAGTTCTCCTAGGCCTAGTTTCAGATATAAATTATAAGGCATTAAATTTATACTTGCTCCTAGATCTGCTAAAGCCTTATTTACTTGTAAATCACCGATTAAGCATGGAATTGAAAATGAACCGGGATCCTTAAGTTTTTGTGGCAATTTATTTTGCAAAATAGCAGAACATTCTTCACTTAATGTCACTAATGATAATTCTTCTATTTTCTTTTTATTAGAAATCAAGTCCTTAAAAATTTTTGCATATTTAGGCATTTGAATAATTTCAGAAAAAGGTAAATTAACATGTAATTGCTTAAACATAGATAAAAATTTACCATACTGCGCATCCATGCGCTCCTTGCTATGCTTTGCTGGATATGGTAATGCTGGTTGGTACTCCATCGGTTGTACATTCATCTCGCTTGGTCCTTCGCCGCTAGACTCCATTTTGGGTGCTTCTTTTGCAGGCCTTGGGTCTTGTAACTCCTTTCCGCTCCTCAATTGAACGGCTTTTGCATGCTCCCTTGGATTTATCTCTGTATTCCCTGGAAGTGTTCCTTGCTGCCTTTCAGAAACCATCCTTGCAAGCTGACCAATTTGATTTTCCAAGTTCCGAATTGAACCCTCTTGATTTCGGAAGGCTACATCGGTAGTTTGCATAAATTTGGTAAGCACATCTTCCAATGTAGGCTTCCTTGGTTCCAACTGTGGTTGTTGTCCAAACATGGGCTGCTTCCCTTGATTTCCTTGTCCTCCCCAATAGAAATTGGGGTGGTTTCGCCATCCAGGATTATATGTAGAGCTATATGGGTTATTGACTTGATTGAAAGGTGGCCTAATATTGTTACCCATATAGTCAACATGTTCTTGAACTTGCGGTTCACAACTAGGCATTCCAGTGCATGAAGGGTCCCATTGTTGAGGTGCCATGGAAGGTGATGCTAAGGCAAGGTTGTCCATCTTTTGGTGAAGTTTCTCCACTTGAATTGCTAAGGCGGTGACGACATCTACTTCATAAATTCCTGCGGGCTTGCTAGACTTATGTCTTACGGTAGTCCATTGGTAATTGTTCATTGTCATGTCCTCTATCAACTGCTGAGCCGCTCAGGTGTCTTGTTGTTCAAAGTTCCTCCACTAGCCGCATCAATCATTTGTTTGGTGGCTGGATTTAGACCATTATAGAAGGTCTGAATCTGAAGCCATGAAGGTAGAGCATGGTGGGGGCATCTCCTTAACAACTCCTTGAATCGTTCCCATGTGTCGTACAACGATTCAGACTCCAATTGAATGTACATAGAGATGTCATTCCTTAACTTTGCAGTCTTTGCAGGTGGAAAATACTTCATCAGAAACTTCTCAACCATCATGTCCCAAGTAGTGATCGACCCTCTAGGTAAGGAATTCAACCACTGCTTCGCCTTATGCCTTAAAGAAAATGGAAACAATCTCAATCGAATGGCGTCGTTGGAAACACCATTGATCTTAAATGTGTCACATATCTCTAAGAATCCGGCCAAGTGGGTGTTAGGATCCTCATCTTGCAAGCCATCATACTGAACATACTGTTGAACCATTTGTATCACACTAGGCTTCAATTCAAAATTATTGGTAGCTATCGGTGGTCTAACGATGCTTGACCCGGTTCCTTGGAGATTAGGTCTAGCAAAGTCAGACATGGTTTGCTCATTTTGGTTGGCCATGATATCTAAGTTTTCAAGATGATTCTCTCCTTGGTTTACTGTCTCCTCTTCTGATAGTCCGTTTGAAATATATGTGGTATTAATTCCCACGTCCCTTAAGTTAGTGTTATGGAGAATTCGTTCTGGGTCAGGATGAAATGGTACTAGCCCAGAATTTTTGCCCCTGGTCATAGACTAACAGACTACAAAAAAAAATATTACGCAATATAATTATTCAAATTCTAATTTACAACTATATAAATAAAAATTGGTAGATCAATAAAGATTAGGATTTCAAAATATTGAAAACGATCCCCGGCAATGGCGCCAAAAACTTGGAGATTTTTCTTGCTAACAAGCAATAATTCAATGTGATTTCATTCTACATTCTAATACAATTATGTAGATGGACTTAACTAGATTGAATTAGCATTCAGGCAAGCGCACCTATCAATCGTAATATATGAGAAATCTACATCTCGTGTCGTATTCCACAGGGTCGTTTCAACTATTCGTACTCACCCTCCCTTTATTTTCATACCTCTAAACAAAAGTGATATTTAAACTACATTAACCTAACTATGACCAATTAGATAATTCGGTATTGGAGAAATAAAAACGATAGAACATGAAGCTTTTAAATAATTACATGAATAATTTCATTTACCAGTTCAATTCTAAGCGATCATGACATGAAAATACTGTTACATTTATGCAATGTAAAAGTTAATTTTTCATCAAAATTCTCTCTCGAGCAATTCCAAATC
Source organism: Platanthera guangdongensis (assembly GCA_039583875.1). Lineage (NCBI taxonomy): Eukaryota > Viridiplantae > Streptophyta > Magnoliopsida > Asparagales > Orchidaceae > Platanthera > Platanthera guangdongensis. The sequence goes on from CM077163.1 coordinate 12,075,564, forward strand.
TAAACCTAAGATAGTAAATCTTCTCTCGAACAATTCACAACACTAAAGTTCGCATTAAGCAAAATACCTTCATTACTACATAAATTCATGAATGTTATCTCTAAATTAACATGAATTCTTTTATTCGTGTTCTAATTTCCCAAACAAAATATCTCTCGATCATTAAGTTTGAATTACAAAGGGAATTATCATCACAATATGAACATACCAAAATCATTGCAAAGAACCAATTTCTCAATCTAGCCAATTGCAAATTGTGTAAAACAAATAAGTAATTCAAAGGGGATGATTAAACTCTTTGTTTGATTGCATAAACACAAATAAAATACTACAAATATAACATAAACAAGGTGATACATGATTACTAGAATGTTCAAAGAGAAATTCATGCAAATAAAAAAATAAATTGAAGATGGATCATCAAGAGAAAGAAAGGATTCAAGGGATTAATGATTGAATAAAAAAATACATAAGAATACCCTTCAATCCTCCTTGTCTTGAATGCTCCCCTTTGGCCTCCAGCAGTTCTCCAATCTAGAAATGATCCAAAAGTTCTAAATAAATTTTTCTACAGGAAATTTATAGTTCCCTTGCAAACAGGTCGGACACGGGGTCGCACACGGCCGTGTGGCAAGCCGTGTGGACGGTTCCTAAGCGGTTCCTGGGCGGTTCCCCACGAGAAGGCGTGTCTGGTCGTGGGCCGTGTCAGATGACACGGGTATGGACACGGCCGTGTGGTCGGCCGTGTTCCCCAGACACGGGTTGGTCGGCAGCCGTGTGCAAAGATGACACGGGTATGCACACGGGCGTGTGCCATACCGTGTGGGTTCCAGCGTCTGCGCCAAATTCTTCAGCTCCAGGTGCATAGGACACGGGTGGACACACGGCCGTGTGTCTGGCCGTGTGCACCAAATTTTTGTCCTGTCATCAGCCATGTAGACTCCGTGAACTCCTCTGTTTGCTCCGAAACTTTTAGGTCCATTGGTTGGCATTACCTGCAATAGAAAAATGATAGACTCAGTAAATGGTTTATTATAAGAACTGACAAGGACTTCTAAATACGCTCTTCTATCTATGATACGACAATTTCTTTGATATTATCATGAAATCAACACCAAAGGGGCAGGAAATGGTAGACATGATTATAATTATGATAGTAAAAAGCCTATCATAATCGTACTCATCAAAGAGGCGAGTCATCCGTCCACGTTTTGTCTTCTCCAATAGCCATGGGAAAACGAGCTGGTTTGGCACTTGTCAATCCTGCTTCTCGTAGAAGATCAAGGGCATACTTTCGTTGAGAGAGAACCAAGGAGTCAAGTTTCCGAGAGATTTCTATCCCCAAAAAGTATTTCGGGGAGCCCATATCCTTCGTGACCAAGTGCTGACAGAGGTGCTTCTTCGTCAAGTCCACCCCATCTCGGTCATCGCCAGTAAGGAGAATATCATCTACATATACGGCCAAAACCACCAGTCTTGAGGCCGTTTTGCGAATGAATAAGGAGTGATCAGCCGAACTCCTTTGAAAGACGATGGTAGCCACAATACCACTGAATTTGTCGAACCATGCCCGAGGGCTCTGCTTTAGGCCATAAATGGCCTTCTTTAAATGACATACACGTGTCTCCCCCTGAGCAACATACCCAGGAGGTTGCTCAATATAGACGTCCTCCTGAAGATCACCATAGAGAAAGGCATTCTTCACATCAAGCTGGGAAATAGCCTAAGCCCGGTTAACAGCCACAGAAAGGAGAACCCGGATGGTGCTGAGGCGAGCAACCGGAGAGAAGGTATCAAAGTAATCAACGCCGTAAGTCTGAGTGAAGCCCTTGGCCACCATCCGGGCTTTGTAGCGATCCACAGTGCCGTCGGGGCGAAACTTCACAACGAAGACCCAGCGACAGCCAACCACATCAGTGCCCACGGGAGGAGGAACCAGGGTCCAGGTACCCCGTTCAGTAAGAGTAGCCATCTCCTCATCCATGGCAGACTTCCAATGAGGGAGAGCAAGAGCCTCCTGGTAGGTGCGGGGAGTAGAAGTAGCAGAGATAGCCAAGGCAAAACACCTGCGAGAAGGAGAAAGCCGATCATAGGAAACAACAGTCGTGAGGGGGTGTTGAGTACACACCCGCACCCCTTTGCGAAGGGCAATGGGAACATCCAGGTCAGCGGGAGCATCAGCGACGGGAGCGTCAGCGACCGGAGCGTCCGTGGCGGAGAAGGGTGGCCCGGGACTAGAGAGAGATGGCAGCGGAGAGGAGGGTGGAGGGGTGGGTGGGGAGACGGACTGGGAAGGAGTCGGTGGAGGAGGAGACGAAGGTATGAAAACGTCGAGAGGTGTGGAAGGAACGGAGAGATCAGAAGGAAGAGAAGAGGGAGGAGAGAAATAGGAAGAATTCTCGAAAAAAGTCACATCCGCGAAGACAAACTGTTTGCGGAGAAGGGGGTCAAAGCAACAATAGCCTTTTTGAGTGGTAGAGTACCCCAAAAAGACACACTTGGTGGAACGGGGGGAAAGCTTGTCGCAGGTAGCGGAGGGAGCGTGAACAAAGGCTGTACAGCCAAAGACACGGAGAGGAAGAGGAAAAGGTTCATGGTGGGGGTAGAGAAGGGAGAAGGGAGTCTGGCCGTGTAGAACCGTGGAGGGAAGGCGATTGATGAGATAGCAGGCGAGGAGCACAGCGTAGCCCCAGTAGGAGCGAGGGACGTGCATCTGCGTCATGAGAGTACGAGCAACATCAAGCAGGTGACGGTTTTTACGCTCCGCCACCCCATTCTGCTGGGAGGTGTAAACACAAGTCGTTTGATGAAGGAGGCCATGTTGGTGAAAGAACGCGGAGAACTCATGAGTCAGATATTCCTTGGCATTATCAGAACGTAAGACTTTAATATAAATAGCAAATTGAGTCTTAATCATAAAGTAAAATGATTGCCAAACAGAAAATAGTTCAGAGCGATCTTTTAACAGATACACTCAGGTACATCGAGAAAAATCATCGATAAAAGTGACAAAATAGGAACTGCCCCGACCAACTGTGAGGGTAGGAGCAGGACCCCATACATCAGAATGAATAAGATCAAATATGCGAGAGGAGCCATGGCCTTGCTTCGGTGGGAAGGAGGAGCGATGATGTTTGCCAAGCTGACACGCATCACAGTTGAGCGGAGAACTGGTAGGTGGTAAGTGGGGCAGAAGCTGACGAAGAAGCCGAGGAGGAGGATGTCCAAGACGAAGATGCTACTAAAGGAGATCGGTGGAGGAGGAGTAGGCAGACAGAGCGGAAACATCGTCGAGGAAGTAGAGGCCGCCGCTCTCAGTCCCAGTAGCAATCGTCCGCTGGGTCCTCGGGTCCTGAAAAGAACAAGTAGTGGGCGTAAATAAGACGGAGCACTGAAGTTGCCGGCATAAAGTAGTAACTGATAACAAATTGCACGGGAACATCGGGACATAGAGGGTATCCTCCAAGCAAAGCGATGGGGTGAGTTGAACCATGCCCGTCCCATGAACCGGGGATGGGGAACCATCCACCACACGAACCGGGGGTAAGCGGTCATGTGTCTCAAGACGGGAGAAGCAATGAGGGTTGCCCGTCATATGATTTGTAGCACCGGATTCAATCAGCCATTTACCTTGGGTAACGACGTGGGCACTACCTGACGTCGTGGCCACAGAGGCAGACAGTCGAGAAGATGTGGAGGCCGAAGAAGGAGCATCACCGGAAGGGCGAAGATGAGGATGTTTCTGCCAGCAGCGGTCAACAGTATGGCCAGTACGACCATAGTGAGAGCAGAGGAACCGGGATGAACCTCGTCCGCCAGAGGAGCCGCGGCTACTAGGGCCCCCCTCTGAGCTTGGTGAGCAAAGGAGTCCTGGGAAGGGGGGGGGAGGCCATCAGAGGCCGCTGGAGTAGCGAAGTAACAGCGGCAATGCGAGCCGCAGTGGCATCCAAAGTAGGAGATTACGCCTCACCCAAGATCTGCTGGCGGATCATATCATAAGAGTCGGGAAGACGAAGAATATAACAAACAACCAGGAGTTCCTGGAAGTGTTTGTGCTGTTCGGCCAAGTCCGCGGAGAAGGGGCGATTCTGGAGGATTTCAGCACCAAGAGCCTGAACCTGCTGATAAGCTGCAGCCGGTGACATGGAAGGGCGGGCGAAGAGGTCCGCATAGAGAGTATAAATGCGGGACGTCTGGCCCCCCTTAGAATAGAGAGCGGCGAGGTGAAGCCAGGCGGCCTTGACCGTCTCATCATGGCGAATGACGGGAAGGCACTCATCAGAAAGGCTGTTGGCCAGCCAGGTGCGGACAAGAGCATCACTCGCATCCCCGTCATCAAACTCAGGAGAGGTGCGAGGAGGAGGGTCATCGGTGAGGTGATGACGCTTGCATTGAGAACGAAGGAGAAAGGTGAAAGAAACGCTCCAATCGGGATAGTTGGAGCCAACAAGCTTGGAAAGGGTGCCAAGGTTGCCCGAAGGAGGAGGAGGAGAAGGAGCTGCAGGAGTAGTGGTGAGACCGGAGGAAGTCATAGAACCCGGCAAGGAAACCGCAGCGGTTAGAAAAAAGAAGAAGCCGCTCGAACAGTAGCGGCTAGAAAGAGGTCAAAGGCACAGCGGGGAAGAGGTCGCGCGGACTGAAAAGGCCGAGCGAACAGAAGAGAGGAGGAGGCAAGAAGCAGCGGCTACAATAAGTCGCAGGCCGGGCGAACAGAAACAGGCCGCAACGACTAGGAAGTCGGAGAGGAAAGAAAGAACAAGGAGCACGACGACAAGGAAACAGGTCGCCGCGACGAATAGCAGTAGGAGAAGAAAACCAAGAAGAAGCAAGCCGCGCGAACAGGGCAGCGGACAGAAACAAGCCGCGCGAACAGGGAAGCGGACATAAGAGAAGGCAAGCCGCGAGACAGGTCACAGAAAGCGGAAAACAAGCCGCTAACAACAGAGAGCGCACAGAATCAGGAGGAAATGACCGTGTGCTCTGATACCATGTTAGAAAGTAGCGAAAAAGAGAGAACAAGCGGATAAACTTTTGAATAATTGAAATTTTATTATCCAAAAAAGATATCATTTACAAAGGTATGACCTCCCTTATATAGAATGGAGGAGATAAGAGAGAGAGAGTATACAAACAATGTGGGACTAAACATTTACAGTACTGAGCGGCTAGAATAAAGGAGACCGCACAGGCCGCGCGGTTAGACAGATAGGTTAACCGCTCGGCAACTCCAGCAGGATAGAACAGGCCGCAATGGTAGACTGATAGACCGCCCGGTCTCCAGGCTTCAGAGTGAGACCGCCAGACCGCTTGGTCAACAAACCGCTGGATCAGACCGCTAAGCCGCCCGGTCAACAAACCGCTGGATCAGACCGCTAAGCCGCCCGGTCAACAAACCGCTGGATCAGACCGCTAAGCCGCCCGGTCTAATACTTCAACAGGTTGAAGTTTCCACATCAGTGTTCGATGTCCTAGATGATCACAGGTCGAGGTGCAGTGACCTAGAGTATCCTCGGAAGGAGTTTCAGTTTATTTTATGTAATGTCTGTAGTGAAACTTCTGATACATATGTTTGTACATGTTAATCATCTGTTTTCACTCAGTCATGCTGATATATATTGTTTTGGTAATCCTTTTTGATGTATGTATAGGGCTATCAATTGTATGTATAGTGTTTGTAAGCCCTTATATTGTATATAAAAGAGCTATCTGTGTTGTTTCATCGTTGTAAAATTTTAATGAAATGAAATGATTTTATTTTGTTATGACATTTTACTTTTCGTGCTCTTTCATATATTGTTGTACTATATATGTTCTTATCATGCTCAATATAGAATGGTTATACTAAATTATAGCGGTAGAAAGTATGGGTGAGTTCTTTTTTCCTATTATGTGCATGTTATTTTGCTTTTAATATGACTCATGTTGTGCTCGTATATTAAGTTCGAACAAGAAATAAATAAAATGGCAATGCACTAACGTGTTAAATAAAAATAATGAATCAAATTAAGATAAACACTTAAGACAAGCAAAGAAGGACAAATACATGAGTAACCCTCCAAGAAAATTATAGAAATAAAAGAAGAAATAACACCTAAATTCAATGAGCTATATGAAGAGTTAACCTAAATCAGAAGATGGGGAGAATAAACTTCAGACATGAATCTTAATCGTGCGGGTTAAGGGCTCGAATGGTAATATGCACGTGCAAGACAAGAGCACGAGAAGAATATTACTTAATAAACGTGTGAGACAAGAACATGTAATAAATTCATAAAACATTAATTTACACTTCATATGGTCCATACATGAAGGTGAATATGAAAGGATATAATAAGAAACTATCCAACACAGTAAGAATTTCTACGATTAAAAGATTTGATAGGAGGAAAAGTAAGAATTCACATAGGCATTTGACTAATTAGAAAATAAAACAAAACGATCAAGGAAGAGATGGTTCCAGCCACCAGTAGTCAGTGTTGTCCATGTACTTCTTGCTAGGAAAAGAGGTATCATATATGGGTTGAAGTTTCCAAAACAATGTTCGACATCCTAGATGATCACAGGTTGAGGTGCACTGACCCAGAGTGTCCTCATGAGGAGTTTTAATTTTATTTTATGTAGTGCCTGTAGTGCTACTTCTGACACATATGTTTGTACATGTTAGTCGTCTATTTTCACTCAGTCATGCTGATATGTATAGTTTTGGTAAGTCCCTTTTGATGTATGTATAGGGCTACCGATTGTATGTACGGGTTGGTAAGTATTTATGTTGTATGTAAAAGGGTTATATGTTTCATCGTTGTAAAACTTTAATGAAATAAAATGGTTTTATTTTGTTATGAAATTTTACTTATCGTACTCTATCATATATTGTTGTACTCTAGATGTTCTTACCGTGCTCAATATAGAATGTGTATGCTAAATTATAGCGGTAGTTATAAGGGGTCGTTATAATTAATTGGTATCAGAGTAGGTTATGAACTTTGGGGTGATATGACTACGTTAAGAAAATGTACAATGACAAATAATACTACTTTACAACATTTTAAAATATTTCTCAATTCCCAAATTTAACTTCCGTATTTTAGAAACTTTCCCGAACGTATATGAGTGGAATACAAAAGGAATCATTAAAAAGGGAACGAACGATGACAAAAGAAGTTATAGTTATGGAAGTTCAAAACCTTCCTTAGCATAGGTTATGCAAGTTTTGGTGGAGGCCATTCGAATGGGTAATGCTGCATCATTACCAATATATGAAGCGAAGAATATACAATTAAAGTAGTTTTTAGACATGAGACTGCCAATCTTTCGTGGTGGTGTAACCCCAATGGAGACAGAAGACTAGATTAAGAAGATTGAGGTAATTTTTCAAGCAATGAGATGTCCAGATGATTGGTGGATTGAATTAGTTACCTTCCTTCTAGAGGAAGAGGGTAGTAGATGATGGGACAATTTGAAACAAGACAAAGTTTACGAATGTTTGATAACTGATATTCCTTGGGATGATTTTCGGGATGAATTCCTTGATTGGTTCGTGTCGCCATCCGAGAAATGAATTTTTCAGGAGAAATTTCTTCATTTAATTCAAGGAAATCAATTAGTGGTCAAATATGAAATTGAGTTTACTCAGTTTACATATTATGAAAGTGACATGGTCTCAAATGAATGAGAACATTATTTCCTCTTCCAGCTAGTCCTACGAGAATATGTTAAGAGTACATCTAATTCCTAATGAATTAAACATTATAATGAGTTGGTGGAGACAACATGAAAGATATGGTACCTAAACACCTAGAGGGGGGGGGGTGAATAGGTGACCTAAACCTTTTTAACTTTTGTTTGGCAGCACAACAGTTTTTCACAGATTATTACAGTTAACAGCAATTACAGAAATCACATAGTAAAGCCACAACACAGCACAGCACAGCAGACACACTAATTTTATAGTGGTTCCCCAATCTTTGGGTACATCCACTTTCCCCCTTCGCCTATCTAGCAGTGTACTAGATTCGGCCAAACTTCTCCACTAGCTCAGAACCCAACAAGGTTCCTACCTCAGGCCCAAAGCCTTACACTCAGCCAAAAGGCTTACACTCAGCCACCCAGGCCTACACTCAGCCAATCAAAGGCCTACACTCAGAGTTCTTCAACTCCTACACTCAGGCACCAAGCCCTACCCTCAGCCTTTATAAAATAGGCTTACAATCACTCAGATCCAATGGATCTTACAAGTTATAATAGAAATTATAAATGCTAACTCTACAACCCAGAAAAGATGAGAGGAGTTGAGAGTTTCTTGAAGAGTTCTTGGAAGAACTCAGCTTGATCCAAACTGACTTAGCTTTCTTCAAAGCTTCTTGAGTAGAACTGAATTAGTCTGAATCTTCTGCAGTTGATCCTTGATCTCTGCTTCTTGAAATCCAGATGACTCTGAATTCTTCTTTTCAGCCTTAGTTCCAAAGACTGAATCCTTGGTTGGAGCTCTCTCTCTCCAACTACTTAGATCTGCAGTTGGACTGCCTGATCTTCTTGTGTTGATCTTCTGTGTATCACTTCTTGATTAAGTCTGATCAACTACTTCAATTATTATCACACCATGTAATGATTGTGAACTTCTTAACAACTACTCATGTTTCACTTTAAACTGTGGGTGCCTATTTATAGGCTTCCTTTATGGTAACCGGCTGATCCGGTTTATAACAGACTTTTGACTTCTCTGACAGTTGCTGTAGACCGGCTGGATTGGCAGCTGTCATGTCAACCAGTCACTTCTTGAAATTCTGCTAACTGTCAGTTAGTGTCGAGACTTTCTGTTCTTAAGTGTCGACACTTATAGACCAAGTGTCGACACATGTTGTGTAAGTGTCGACACAAGTCTACAAGGTGTCGACACAATTCCTTGTATGTCTCGACACAGTTTCTTCTGCATGTGTCGACACTAAAATTGAGTGTCGACACAAGTACTTGTACTTCATTCTTTATCTGTTATTCTTCTAAGTGTCGACACATCTCCTTTGTGTCGACACATCTTCATGTGTAGAAACTGTCAAGTGTCGACACTGCTTCTTGGTGTCGACACAAGTCTTCATTCTTGATTCTTCAGCTGAGTGTCGACACATTCCCTTAGTGTCGACACTTATACTTAGAATATTTTACAAATTTTCTGTTCTTTGCTAAGTGTCGACACAGCTCCTTGTGTCGACACTTTCTTCAAGTGTAGAGTCTTCAACTAAGTGTCGACACATTGTGCTGAGTGTCGACACTTTCTTCAAGTGTTGACTCTTCTGATTTTGTGTCGACACATTGTGCTGAGTGTCGACACATTCTTCAAATACTGAGTCTTTAGCTAAGTGTCGACACATTGTGTTGAGTGTCGACACTTACTTCCAGTGCTGAGTCTTCTGCATAGTGTCGACACACTGTGTTGAGTGTCGACACTTGTACTTAGAATCTGTAGACTTTTGCTGAGTGTCGACACTCACTTCAAGTGTCGACACTTTCTGATGTAGACACAGCTCTTCTGGGTGTCGACACTTCTGCTAAGTGTCGACACAGCTTTTCTGCATTCTTCTACACTGAGTGTCGACACAGCTCCAAGTGTCGACACTTTCTGACTAGTGTCGACTCTTCTTCCCAGGTGTCGACACAATGACTCCAAGTGTCGACACTGCATGTCTGGGTGTCGACACAAGCTTTCTCAAGTGTCGACACTTTGCCTCTGGGTGTCGACACATGGACTTAGTAATTTTCAGCTCCAGTCCAGTGTATATCTAACCTGCACAAGTAACTCAAACAAACATCAAATACATTCTGATGTATATCATTGAGTTAGGTGAGGCTTCTTCAAATCAGGTACATTTAACCAATGTACCCAACAATCTTCCCCTATTTGGAGAAGTCATAACCCTTAGTCAATGATATACACCACTCATAATTAAAAATTACAAAATGATGTAAAACATATAAATGACAATAGGGTAAACTTGAACATGTAATAAAGCACACATGTATACTTATTAAACATTGCAGAACAATTAAGAAACACACATATTTCAGAACATTCATACTATATTTATCATATACTGTTCCAATAATGTTTCTTATACATTTTCAATGAAGTATTACAATGTTTATCATTTAACAAATTACAATAAGCATCAAGTTAATTCCTAATCTAGTGCTGATCAGGTTCTTTGATAACAATCCCTTTTCCAGCTTTAACTTGAGCTTTCACAGCAGCAGCAGCAGCAGGCTCAGCTTCAGCAGTCTTCTTCCCTTTTAGATCTTTCTTCTTCTGTTCTTCAGCCTTGATCTTTTGCCTTTCAAAATAATGATAAGGCTTGGGAAAGTACTTGCTAGGCTCCACAGCTGTGGGAGGTAGCTTTCCTAACTTGGCCTTCCTTCTATGTTGGACAATGGCTTCTTGCCTACTTTCATGCTTTCTCCATTCAGCCTCTGAGAACCACTTGTTCCTCTCATGGGCATTGTCCTTGGCTGCTTTCCAGGCTGTGAGAATTATGTTTCTAGAAGTAGGGCTCCATTGTTCAAAATCTGGCTTTTGCTCAGCAATTTCCCTAAACTTCTTCTTTGACAGCCTAGTTTCTTCTTCCTTGTCCAAAGCCTCTTGCATTGCAGCTGTGATAGGTTGAACAACCTTTTCCAAAATAACATTTGGCTTGCCAGCAAGTGGACTATACATAGTGCTTATATCTGCATGAATCATTTCAAAGTCTGGAGGTGGATAGATTACATCAGCCACTGCTTGTTGCTCACCTCCAAGATATGTTCCTTGAATACCAGATTCAGCCACTTCATTGTCATCACACAGGGGAGGATATCCAAGTGTAGCCCTGATGGAATTTGAAATCCATTTTGCATGCTCAGAACTGGCCTTGACTAACACTCTCTCCCCCTTTATGACTTCTTGAGCCATATGATCCCTTACATCATCTTTCTGAAATCTGATTTGGCTATCCAAATATCTTATGCCCTCTTTAAAGAAAGGTCTAAGCTTTGTAAGCTGTTCTGAGATGACCTTCTGGGAATCTTTTATGTCATTCTTTACAGCAGCAATCTCTGCTTGAAATAGTTTATCAAAATCAGCTTTGGCAGCAGCAGATGAAGTTGAAGGTTCATCTGTCTTATTCTTGAGTTCAGTGACTATTGCATTGTGAGATGCAGTCAGATTATCATTCATCCTCAACTGATTCTCCAGCACATAGCCTTGTTTGACTGCTATATCATCCACTTTCTCTTTAATTGTTTCTTGATGTTTAGCCAGATATACTACAGCATGAGCACCCTTGGTAAAACAATCAGTCATTTCCCTTTTATTAAGGTTCATTTCAAACCTTATTGACTTCATTTCCTGTCCCAGATCAGATTGGAGAGCTTTGTGTCCTTCATCAACATAAGTTTCCAAGGCCTTTCTTTGTTCATCCATCTTGATTTGCAAGGCAAGCAATAGAGCACTGTAATCAGTGGATGGTGATTGTTGAACTAAGGAATGCTGAGCAACTGTTTGTAGAGCCTTCTTATAGCTCTGGCTCCTTCTCTTAAATACAAAGAACTTCTTTTTCTGAGCTTGCTCAGCTTCATCATCTTCAGATTCAGATGTACTTGTTATATCCACCCTATCCTTAGGGCTGGATGGTTTTTCAGTATGCACATCTTGTGCCTTCTCAGAATCTAGCCTTATAGGCTCTTCCTCAATTTCCATGTTCTCCCCCTCAGCAGCAGCATCCTTTCCTGTATCAGCAGTATTCTTTTCCATATCAAAATCTTCTTGATCTAAGTTCAAAAACAGATCTTCCATGGTATACTCTGCTGGAGTCTGTGCAGGAGATGTACTTGGTTCTTCAACCACTTGATCAGGTACCACAACAGATGTGTCTGGAAGAACAACATCTGGTTCTTGGTGTGCTGGCTGATATTGCTGATGGTCATCAGACAAATCAGAATTTATTATAGAAAAATTGAAAGTTTTAAGGTCAACAAGTACCTCTTGAATGAGGAGGGTGGCTTGTTCACTCTCCAGTGTAGATGGTACTGCTACACCTGGAAGCTCCCCCTGAATGTCAGCTACCTCCTGAGGAGCAGGTGTCTTCTCTGCAGTCACATCAACTGGACTTTCAGGAGTGAAGACCACATGTTCTTCACTGCCTGAGCTGCTGGAGGTCTCTTGAGGCACAGCAGCTGTCTTCCTCTTCTTCCTGGGAGGAGAGTCTCTCTTAGAAGTTTGTTTCTCAGGGGTGGCCAAGTCCTTTGACACCAGCACCCTTTCCCATCTTGAGAATATCCTTGAGTCCATTCTCCTCATGTGATTGATCTTTGTTCCTGCTGCAGAGCTCATTACCTCTGGAATGGATCCAGCCAGGTAGAGACTTATTATCCTGCCCAGATTGGGCTTCTTCAGGCTTTCTTTTATTTTCTCATAAACCACCATTGACCAATCTGTCTTCAGAGTGAAGATGATTCTGGTCATGACTTCAAACATGGAGGCAGACACCCTGTCATGCCCTCCTGGTTTGCTTAGGATTACCTTGCCCACTACTTCAGACAAGAACTTGCCTTGATTGTTCATCCCCTTCCTGTTGAAGACTGATCCCACCTTCATTTTTGGATCCAGGCCACACCAAGTAAGAGCTTCCCTGGTCTTGGAAGCAGTTACCTCCTCTTCTTCTTGAATCTTAGGTAGCTGAAGTACCTTTCTTAAAGACTTGGGGGATAGTTTGACTTTGATGCCATGCACCCTTGACTTAATCCTGAAGCCTGAGTCATCTATAGACGCGCCTGAAAGGAATTCAATGACTTCCTTCTTCCAGATTTTTGTTGGTTCTGAAACCAAGAACTCCAAGCCTGAATTGGCAATTAGGGTTATCACTGTTTTGAATTCCTGATCGCTGTCGTCGAATGCGCCTCGCACGAGCTCATAGCCCTCGTTGACATTCTCTTCCAGCTTGGGAGCCATTAGGGTTTGAAGATTTAGTCTTGAGATGAGAGAAATGTCGACACAAGAGTTTAGGTCTCGAAACTTTGAAAGCGTGTCGACAAACACAAACAGAACCCTATTTATACCTTTCTTGTTTGAAGACGAACAGGCGGGATGAATTTCTAATGATGTGTCGACACTGTCAATAAGTGTCGACACTTACTTATAATGTCTCGACACTCATGTGTCGACACAAATTTAGTCAACAGATTTTATGTGTCGACACTTGGTTAAGTGTCGACACCACTATACTCGACATGTGTCGAGACTTTACTTAGAAAAATTCTAAGTAAAACTTAAGTGTCGACACTTTATTGGATGTGTCGACACCTACTCGACATGTGTCGACACTAACATTCTGAAGTGTCGACACAAACTTCCTAGATGTGTCGACACCATTTTCCTGAAGTGTCGACACTTACTATTCTGTGTCGACATAGACTTGTCTATGTGTCGACACCTTTTTACTTAGCCAATTTTTGTTCTGTATACTTAGTCTAAGTTTATCATACCCAGTTCAATTTTGAACCTATTAAACTTAGCTTCTTCTAAGGGCTTAGTGAACATATCAGCTATCTGATTATCTGTTTTAACATATTCAAGTGCAATATCATTTCTTTCTACATGCTCCCTAAGAAAGTGATATTTAATCTCAATATGTTTAGTTCTACTATGTGATACAGGATTATTAGCTATGGAAATAGCACTAGTAGAATCACAATAAAGTGGAGTTCTACTTACCTGACATCCATAGTCTTCTAGCTGATGTTGAATCCACAGAAGTTGAGCACAGCAACTTCCTGCAGCTATATACTCTGACTCAGCTGTGGAGATGGCCACACTGGTTTGCTTCTTACTACTCCATGAGATAAGTCTTCCACCTAGGAATTGACAGGATCCAGTTGTGCTTTTTCTATCTTCTTTGCATCCTGCAAAGTCTGCATCTGAATAGCCTGTTAGATCAAAATCTCTATTCCTAGGGTACCAGAGGCCTAGATAAGATGTGCCCTTTAGATATCTTAAGATTCTCTTGACTGCAGTCAAGTGAGACTCTTTGGGGTAGGCTTGATACCTGGCACAAACACATGTAGCATACATAATGTCAGGCCTACTTGCAGTCAAGTATAGTAAGGAGCCAACTATCCCTCTATACAAGGTTTCATCTACAGGTTTTCCTGCATCATCCTTGCTTAGAGACATACTTGACCCCATAGGAGTCTTCATGGTACTGGAGGAATCCATACCATATTTCCTTATGAGTTCTAGGGTGAACTTAGACTGACATATGGATAGACCACTTTCAGTCTGTTTAACTTGGAGACCCAAGAAAAACTTCAGTTCTCCCATACTACTCATTTCAAATTGACTCTGCATAAGCTTTGCAAACTTTTTGCAAAGGCTACTTTCTGTAGACCCAAATATAATGTCATCTACATATATTTGGACAAGTATTACTTTGCCTCTAGACTCCCTAAGGAATATAGTCTTATCTATTTTCCCCCTTGTGAACTTGTTCTCAATGAGGAAACTAGATAGGGTTTCATACCAAGCTCTAGGAGCTTGCTTTAACCCATACAATGCTTTCCTAAGTCTATAGACATAATGTGGAAAAGTAGAATCAACAAAACCTGAAGGCTGCTCCACATATACTTCTTCTTTTAAATTACCATTAAGGAATGCTGACTTCACATCCATTTGGTATACTTTGAATCCTTGGTAGGTTGCATAGGCCAAGAACATCCTGATGGCTTCCAGTCTGGCTACTGGAGCAAAGGTTTGATCAAAATCAATACCTTCTTCTTGCCTATATCCTTTTGCAACCAGTCTTGCCTTATTCTTAATGATGACTCCTTGTTCATCTAACTTGTTTCTGTAGATCCACTTTGTTCCTATCACATTGTGATCTTTAGGCTTAGGAACTAAGTCCCAAACCTTGCACCTCTTGAACTGGTTTAGCTCTTCCTGCATAGCTTCAGTCCACTGTGGATCTTGTATTGCTTCTTCAAATTTCTTTGGTTCTATTTGAGACAGAAAACTTGAATATATTGCAGCATTCTGATTTCTGCTCCTTGTCTGAACACCTTGTCTTGGATCTCCAATGATCAGCTCCACTGGATGATCTCTTAGATGCCTGTTGGCTGGAGGCATCCTTACTTCTGGTTGTACTTCTTCAGCATCTTCATCATGCTGAGTTCCTTGAACTTCTTCAGCTCCTGGTACATGTAGTTCTCCCCCTGGACATAAGCCATCTTCCTCTACTTGCTGTCTTGCAGCAGATACATCTTCTATGGTTAGCTTGTCCATCTTCTTAGAAAGACCTGTGGGGCTGCACACACTACTAGACAACTCATTGTTAATAAGAAGTGTCTCATCAAAAACTACATGCACAGACTCCTCTACAACTTGTGTAGTCAAGTTGTAGACTCTATAAGACTTACTATTATTGCTGTACCCAACAAACACTCCCTCTTGGGATTTGGCAGCAAACTTAGTTAAGTAAGTCTTCCCATTGTTAAGTATGAAGCATTTACAACCAAAAATCCTGAAATAGGATAAGTTTGGTTTCCTGCCTTTCACTACTTCATAGGGGGTCTTGTTTAACCTTTTAGTTATGGTAGCTCTATTTATCACATGGCATGCAGTGTTAACTGCTTCAGCCCAGAAATATTCTGGTAGTGAAGAATCACTTAATAGAGTCCTACCAGCTTCTATCAAGGTTCTATTTTTCCTTTCAGCAATGCCATTTTGCTGAGGTGTTCTAGGTGAAGAGAATTCTTGAAATATCCCATAGTCTTCACATAGTTTTGTCATGCTTTCAGATTGAAACTCTGTACCATGGTCACTTCTAATTTTGACCACTGTACAGTTCAATTCATTCTGAATTTGCTTAACAAAACTGTGGAAGACACTAGGTGTTTCAGATTTCTGCTTTAAGAAGAACACCCAGGAAAACCTTGAGTAGTCATCAACAACTACAAAGGTGTAGACCTTCCTACCTAAGCTGTGAACTGGCATTGGACCAAATAGATCCATATGCAAGAGGTATAAACACCTCACAGCATCCTTGTTGTCAATGCTTCTAAAGGTGGATTTAGTCTGCTTGCCCTTTTGACAAGCTGAGCAAATGCCATCTTTGACACACTTAACTTGAGGACCATTCCTCACTAACTCTTTACTAAAGAGTTTGCCAATAGTCTTGTAATTAAGATGAGCAAGCCTCTTGTGCCACTTGACACATTGAGAGACTGTCTCATCAGCTACAAGACAAACTGGAGAACTATTGTTCTCAACCATAATGTCTAAACAATAGACATTTCTCTTCCTATAACCAGTCAAAATGATCTCTTGATCACTTGACCTCTTGATATGACAACCATTTTTAACAAATAAGATGTCATACCCTACATCACTTAATTGACTTATACTAATGAGGTTATGTTTCAAACCTTTAACATAAGCCACTTGAGTAATGGTAACAAGGTTAGAAGAAATGTTACCAAACCCTTTGATGATTCCTTTTTCAGAACCACCAAAGGTCACCTTTGGACCATTTTTGATTGGGATGTAGTCCTTCAGTAGTCCCCTAGTTCCAGTCATGTGTCTGGAACATCCACTATCCAAGTACCATGTAGGGGTATGGCCACTTGGATTCTCCTGCAAAACAAATTAATGAACCTTAGAACCCAAAGTAAACTTGGGTCCTTGGTGATTGTTAGTTTGCAAATTGACATAGCTACCTGCTGTCTTTCCAACAGGTAACTTGCTACTCAACTTGGCACTGGCATTGTGCCAACAATCCAAAGCAAAGTGGCCAACCTTGCCACAGCACCAACATTCAAATTTGTTGTACCTTTGCTTAGGTACAGACTTGGCTGTCTTAGTGAATGTTGGGGCTTTCCCCTTGGACTTGGACTGATTCTGAACAGTCCAAACTGGATTAACAAATCCCAGTCCAGTCTTTCCTTTATGATGAACAAAGTCATCAATCAAGGGTAGCACTGATTTAGGTTTTGAAAACCTAGCTACTAGCTCTTTCTCCTTCTGAAGATTAATCTCCAGTTTCTTAATTTGATCATTCTTAAATGCAATGGTACCCATCTGAATCACAGTAATGTGTTTCAGCCTGGCCACTTCATTCAGTTTTTGATCATAATTCTTCTCATAATCTATTGCAGCTGCCTTGAGATCAGCAATTTCCTTAGCCAAATTTTTGGCTAGGGTCTTGCTTTTCTTATAGGCTTGCAATAGTACTTGATATTCATCTAGGAGTTGATGAATATCACCCTCAGACTCAGATATATTCTCATCACTTGATGAAGAATACTCTGACTCTGAACTAGAACTGGAATCAGAACTTTGAGTTAAACCTTGTACCTGACTGGGTCCTGGCTGCTCCAGGTTTTTGGTACTTTCAGTCAAAGCCATCAGTCCTTGGCTTTGACAGTCTTCTTGCTCATAGATAGATTCCATGATCTGCATGAACTCTTCTTCTTCTTCAGCAAATAGCCCAATATAGGCTTCAGCATCTTCATCAGTGTCTGAAGAAGACATATCTGAGAGAGTCTTCTCATTCTTTGCAACAAAGGACTTCTCCTTCTTTCCTTTGAAGTGTGTTTTCTTCTTGTCACTGGATTCCTTCCTTCTTTCAGGACAGTCTGCAATAACATGGCCCTGTCTATTGCAGCAGTAACAAATTATCTTGGATCCAGTTGCCTTACTAGTCTTGGTCCTTTTCTTGTCCTTCTTTGAAGGCTTCTTCTCCTGATACTGAACCTCTTTCCCTTTGTAAGATGAAGGTCTAGACCTCCACTGTTTCTTCTTAAGGAATTTCTGAAAATGTCTGGTGAATGCAGCAAAGTCTTCATCACTTTCACTGCTTGTAGATTTTGTACTTTCTGACTCTTCAGATTCTGATTCAACTACCTCAGGAGGAGGAGTTGATGACTTGGTCCTGCTCTTTCTGGGTACATCTGACTTAAAGACAACAGTCTTTTCTCTGTATTCAGTCCTTGTTGACTTTTCTTCTTCTTTTCTCACTGACAATTGCATCTCATAAGATAACAACTTGCCAAAAAGTGTGGGAGGAGGAATTTCTCCCAACTTTGCCATTTCTCTGATGGCACAGATCTTGGTGTCCCAGTCTTTGGTGAGGGACCTTAAGAATTTATCATTCAACTCATAGTTTGTGAACTCTCTTCCATATGACATGAGTTCATTTACAATTCTATAAAATTTCTTGTAGCATTCAGTGATGCTATCCCCTCTTCCTTGCCTAAAGCTCTCATATTCTTGATTAAGCAAGGACTTCCTATCTTGCCTTACTTCTTCAGAACCTTCCATGTAGACAATGAGGGTATCCCACATTTCTTTTGCAGTTTTACAGTGAATAAGGTTCTGGAAGGTGGCATCATCAATTGCACTAACTATGATGTTCTGTGCCCTTTTGTCCATAGTTGCTAGGACAATCTCATCCTTGGTCATTTCAGAGAAATCCTTTGGAGTCCTCTGATTTGCATCCAATACTGAAATCTTCATGGGCACATATGGCCCTTCTTTGACTGTGATGTATATCCTAGGGTCAGAGGCTTCCATAAAAAGCCTAACCCTCTCTTTCCAGATCCCAAAGATCTCTTTTCTGCATATAGGTAGTTTCATTGAACCCAACTCCTTATGATTCTCTGAAGAACCCATGTTCTTGATTTTCTTGAAACTGTTTCCTGTTTCCTGACTTAACTGAATTTGCCAAACTGGATCTCCTCAGACAGTTAGTCCTGATTTTGAGGAACCTGGCTCTGATACCACTTGAAAGATATGGTACCTAAACACCTAGAGGGGGGGGGGGGTGAATAGGTGACCTAAACCTTTTTAACTTTTGTTTGGCAGCACAACAGTTTTTCACAGATTATTACAGTTAACAGCAATTACAGAAATCACATAGTAAAGCCACAACACAGCACAGCACAACAGACACACTAATTTTATAGTGGTTCCCCAATCTTTGGGTACATCCACTTTCCCCCTTCGCCTATCTAGCAGTGTACTAGATTCGGCCAAACTTCTCCACTAGCTCAGAACCCAACAAGGTTCCTACCTCAGGCCCAAAGCCTTACACTCAGCCAAAAGGCTTACACTCAGCCACCCAGGCCTACACTCAGCCAATCAAAGGCCTACACTCAGAGTTCTTCAACTCCTACACTCAGGCACCAAGCCCTACCCTCAGCCTTTATAAAATAGGCTTACAATCACTCAGATCCAATGGATCTTACAAGTTATAATAGAAATTATAAATGCTAACTCTACAACCCAGAAAAGATGAGAGGAGTTGAGAGTTTCTTGAAGAGTTCTTGGAAGAACTCAGCTTGATCCAAACTGACTTAGCTTTCTTCAAAGCTTCTTGAGTAGAACTGAATTAGTCTGAATCTTCTGCAGTTGATCCTTGATCTCTGCTTCTTGAAATCCAGATGACTCTGAATTCTTCTTTTCAGCCTTAGTTCCAAAGACTGAATCCTTGGTTGGAGCTCTCTCTCTCCAACTACTTAGATCTGCAGTTGGACTGCCTGATCTTCTTGTGTTGATCTTCTGTGTATCACTTCTTGATTAAGTCTGATCAACTACTTCAATTATTATCACACCATGTAATGATTGTGAACTTCTTAACAACTACTCATGTTTCACTTTAAACTGTGGGTGCCTATTTATAGGCTTCCTTTATGGTAACCGGCTGATCCGGTTTATAACAGACTTTTGACTTCTCTGACAGTTGCTGTAGACCGGCTGGATTGGCAGCTGTCATGTCAACCAGTCACTTCTTGAAATTCTGCTAACTGTCAGTTAGTGTCGAGACTTTCTGTTCTTAAGTGTCGACACTTATAGACCAAGTGTCGACACATGTTGTGTAAGTGTCGACACAAGTCTACAAGGTGTCGACACAATTCCTTGTATGTCTCGACACAGTTTCTTCTGCATGTGTCGACACTAAAATTGAGTGTCGACACAAGTACTTGTACTTCATTCTTTATCTGTTATTCTTCTAAGTGTCGACACATCTCCTTTGTGTCGACACATCTTCATGTGTAGAAACTGTCAAGTGTCGACACTGCTTCTTGGTGTCGACACAAGTCTTCATTCTTGATTCTTCAGCTGAGTGTCGACACATTCCCTTAGTGTCGACACTTATACTTAGAATATTTTACAAATTTTCTGTTCTTTGCTAAGTGTCGACACAGCTCCTTGTGTCGACACTTTCTTCAAGTGTAGAGTCTTCAACTAAGTGTCGACACATTGTGCTGAGTGTCGACACTTTCTTCAAGTGTTGACTCTTCTGATTTTGTGTCGACACATTGTGCTGAGTGTCGACACATTCTTCAAATACTGAGTCTTTAGCTAAGTGTCGACACATTGTGTTGAGTGTCGACACTTACTTCCAGTGCTGAGTCTTCTGCATAGTGTCGACACACTGTGTTGAGTGTCGACACTTGTACTTAGAATCTGTAGACTTTTGCTGAGTGTCGACACTCACTTCAAGTGTCGACACTTTCTGATGTAGACACAGCTCTTCTGGGTGTCGACACTTCTGCTAAGTGTCGACACAGCTTTTCTGCATTCTTCTACACTGAGTGTCGACACAGCTCCAAGTGTCGACACTTTCTGACTAGTGTCGACTCTTCTTCCCAGGTGTCGACACAATGACTCCAAGTGTCGACACTGCATGTCTGGGTGTCGACACAAGCTTTCTCAAGTGTCGACACTTTGCCTCTGGGTGTCGACACATGGACTTAGTAATTTTCAGCTCCAGTCCAGTGTATATCTAACCTGCACAAGTAACTCAAACAAACATCAAATACATTCTGATGTATATCATTGAGTTAGGTGAGGCTTCTTCAAATCAGGTACATTTAACCAATGTACCCAACACAACAGAATTAATTAAAAAAAAGATGTGGAGAGCTTGCAAAGGAGGAATGAGGTTCAACAGAAGTGGTTGCGAGAAGTGCAGTGTATAACCCGTAATTCGTCGAGATCAGAAGTACCCCAGTAGACGGTTATCCGTAGACCTTTCAGCGAGCTGTGACGACTTGGGCGAACAGAGGCGAGCTGTGGCGAGCTTGGGCGAGCTGGGGCGAGCTTGGGCGAGCTGTGGCGAGCTTGGGCGAGCTGTGGCGAGCTTGAGCGAGCTGTGGCGAGCTTGGGCGAGCAGAGGCGAGCTTGGGCGAGCAACTTGCGAGTATGGGCGAGTATCTCTTGGAACTCGCTGGCAGAAGCTGGATACTCGCATATACCCCCCCCCAGGATTTCTCTATAAATAGCCCCTCAGGGGTACTAGAAATGACACTTTGGGAAGAGGTCGAGGTCCCCCCAAGTGGATACTCGCCCAGTCCATGCCTGCCTAGTACCTTGCCCAGCCTTTTGGTTACGGAGGGGAAGCTTCTTCTAAGCTTCCGGGTACGTGGTGGGACCTCCCTGCTGGAGCACTTGTGGTGTGCTTGTAGATAGTTTCCTCTCTTTCTCGCTAGCCATTTGAATTGTGACGTCGGATCGTAAAATCAGTAACCTTAGGCTGTCTTGATCTTATTTATGAGGTTGGGAATTTTCCTGGCTTCAACAAGCAGATTAATACCTTCTCGAAAAAAGTGGAGGCTCGAAATGGAAGAAGTATAAAAGGGGCACCCCCGTTAAGAAAAGTTGAGTTTACTATCAATTTGGTGGAAGGAGCTGCACATGTAGCAAAAAACAACATATCGTATGGCTGCTAATGAAATGACATAATTGAAAGCCAATTACAAGAGTTATCTGATAAAGATTGTATACGTTCAAGTACATCATAGTGTGGAACTATTGTACTTTTTGTAAAAAAAAAAGACGATTCATTATGATTATGATTAGATTATCGTGAACTAAATAAGTTTACAATTCAAAATCAATATCACTACCTCACATTGACGATTTATTCAATCGGTTAATGAATGCAAAAATTTTCTCAAAAATTGACCTCAGATCGGGTTATCACCAACTGAGAATTAAGAAAGAAGATGTCTACAAAACTGCTTTTTGTATCAGATATGGAAATTTTGAGTTTGTCGTCATGCCATTTGGACTAACAAATGCATCAGCTGTTCTTAAGGATTTAATGAACTAGGTGTTCAAAGAATTCCTAGATTAATTTGTTATTATCTTTATTGATGACATTCTGATATATTCAAAAGACAAGGAGGTGCATGCAGAGCATTTAAAGAATGTGTTGCAAACACTGAAAAAATAGCGCATTATATGCGAAGTTCTCAAAATGTGATTTTTGGTTGAATTAAGTCTCTTTCATAAGTCATGTTGTGACTGAGTTTGGATTATCTGTAGACCCGACCAAAATAAAAGCAGCTATGAAGTGGACAAGACCGACTACTATCTTAGAAATTTGAAGTTTCCTTACTTTATCGAGTTATTACGGGAAATTTATATAAGATTTTTCAAAGATTGCATTATCACTAACGAAATTAACTCGAAAAAAATGTTCTTTTCATTTGGACTAATGAATGTCAGAAAGCATTTGAAGGGTTAAAAGAAAGGTTGACAACAACAACGATGTTGGTCATGCTGTGTGGCAATGAAAGTTTTCAAATTTATAGTAACGCGTCTTTGAAAGGCCTTGGATGTATATTAATGGAAAAGGTAAATTTATCGCTTATGCTTCAAGACAATTAAAAATGCTGAGTGTAATTATCCGACTCATGATTTGGAATTGACAGCAATGATTTTTGAACTAAAAATCTGGCGACATTATTTATATGGTGCTCAATGTAAGATTTTTACGGATCACAAAAGTTTGAAATACATCTTCTCCCAGAAGGAAATAAACATTGCACAAAGGCGATGGTTGGAACTGTTTAAAGATTACAATGTTGACATCAAGTATAATCCTGATAAAGATAATGTAGTAGTTGATACTCTCAGCAGGAAGAATTTACCGTCCGCAAACATCAGATACTTGTAAGTTAGTGCAGAAAAGATTGGGAACAAAATTATTATACAGTACTGCTTTTCAACTGCAAACTTATGTTCAGTTCGAGCAAATCATTCAGATGTTAGAAGGCTACCTAAGGATGATGGTGCCTTATTTACGAGGGTCAAGAGAAAAGTACTTGTCACTGGTAGAATTTTCTTATAATAATAACTAACAATCAAGTATTCAGATGACACAATTCGAAGTGTTACATGGGTGGAGGTGCCACACCCCGCTAAGCTGGGTAAAGGTTGGTGGTAAAAAATTATTTAAAAAGGAACAAGTGGACAAAATGAATGATAAGTTTGCACTTGTGCGAGAAAGGTTGAAAGTAGCGCAAGATAGACAATCAAAATATTTTAACGCCAGACACCAAAGGGTGATATTTAATGTGGGCAATATGGTGTACCTTAAAATAAAACCTTTTAAAGGAGTTGCACGAATTCGTCGACTTGAGAAACTTAGTCTAAGATATGTAGGACCATTCCCAATCATTAAAAAGATTGGAGAGGTAGCATATCGCTTAGCATTATCGATGCTCTTCAGAATCTTCATGATGTGTTTCATGTGTCTTCCTTGAGAAAGTATGTAGCAGATCAAGAAATGATTGTCCCTTCTGAACAGATTTGAATTGAAACCGACTTATCAAGTCTAACAAAGCCATACAAAATAGTGGATTAGCAAAATAAACGACTACAAAACAAGGAAATTTGATTTGTCAAAGTTTGGTGGAAAGGAAAAAGTTTGCACGAAGCTACTTGTGAAAAAGAAGAAGTAATGCATGATCTTTTCCCCTTCTTATTTGATGAAGATGCATAGTGAAGATTTTTGCGGAAAAAAATCCAATAAGGAGGGGAGAATTGTGATGTCGCATAAATTGTTACATGTATTTTTCATTTATATGTTTATGTTACTGTGTTCACCACAACATAATAATAAAGTTAGGCTTAAATATAAATATGGACCAGTTCACTATGTGTAGAAGGTTTGAAATGTTGGACCAACTGGAAGATTTTACCGGTTGGGGAAACTTATAATATAACATGTTCCAGGAGGTCATTTTGGTGTGTGTTACAATATTAAGAAGCGACATATGTTAAAAGGCAGATATGGAACCCGTAACTCATCTCTCCCAGTTACGCCTGATGGAAGACAAGCAGATGGAACCCACAGAACTGTTGTTCGATGCCCTCGCTCCAGCCGCCCCAAATATCCTCCAATTTCTGTGATTTTTCTTCCTGGAGCAAGGTAATTAATTCCTCTCAACTCCTCTGGAGTTTTGTTTGGATTGGGGACTCTGTTTGTTGTGGTTGAAATTGTTAACATAAAACTTCTCGCGTTCATGTAATCTTTCCCCTCTTGAGTTTCATAGGATTTGTAGACCTTAAGTTGTTATGTTCTTGTATGATTTCAAAAACCCTAGATGGAGAAATATTATGTACACCCTAATTTCAGTTATTTGGTTCCTTTAAAGGGTTAATTAGGGTGGAATCTTAGTGTAAATAAAATTAGGGCAAAAACTATTTTCCTCCATATTAGGGCAGTAAACAATAGTGCATGATTGAGGTCAAAGTTCCATTTTATGAACCCTAATCTATTTCCCTATGTATTTAGAACGTGATATAAGGGCAGTTGTTATGATTGTACTGTAGGGATTACCAATTGATCAACTCATAGTAGTATTTTGCCTTAGGTCATGAATTCTCAAGGTAGATAAAGAGGGAATGAGCCGCACAATGAGATGGGCAAAGAGAAAGTAGGAGAAAATGAACCGCACAAGAAAAGGCAAGGAGAAAGTAGAGGTGAGTTCATATTTCATATTATTTGCAAGTTATTTTGCTTTTCATATGAGTCACATTGTGCTCATATATTAGGTTCAAGCAAGAAATGAAAAAATGGCAATGCACTAATGTGTCAAATCAAAATAATGAATCAAATTAAGACAAGCAATTAAGGTAAGCATTGAAGGACAAATATATGAGTAACCCTCCAAGAAAATTGTAGAAATAAAAGAAGAAAAAACACCTCAATTCAATGGGCAATATGAAGAGTTAACCCAAATTAGATGATATGTAGAATACACTTCCTACATGAATCTTAATCGTGCGAGTTAAGAGCACAAATGGTAATATGCACGTGCGAGACAAGGGCACGAGAAGAATATTACTTCATAAATATGTGAGACAAGGACACGTAATAAATTCATGAATCATTAATTTACACTTCATATGATTCATGTTTGAAGGTGAATTGGAAGGGATATAGCAAGGAACTATACAAAACAATAAGAATTTCTACGTTTGAAAGATTTAATATGAGGAAAAACACAATTTTTTGAATAATTTGAAAATAAAACTAAACATGTCAAGAAAGAGGTAGTTCCAGACACCAGTAGTCAGCGCCATCCATGTACTCCTCGTCAGGAGAAGAGGCATGTCTATGGGTTGAAGTTTCCACAACAGTGTTTAGCATCCTGGATGATCACGGGCCGAGGTGTAGTGACCCATAGTGTCCTCATGAGAAATTTCTTTTTTATTTTATGTAGTGTCTGTGTAGGATCCCCCCCAACCTTTGCCCGGGTCGGGCCGAAGGGGATCTTACTGCCCAAGATGTCCACCCAGTGCTCCTTAGGGGTAACAACTCACCCTATCTAAGCACTAGGGGGCCGCCTTGCTTAGCTAGAATCACAACATTCACAATACACCAGAGAATTGTGGAAGCATTAACAGGAAACCAGAGTACAATATATATAATATTATATATATTTACATGAGTACAAAGGCCGTAGTGTAAGTATTTATACATAGAGCCCGTAGGCTATACAGTACTACAACTAACAACTCCGCTCTCTCACAACTCTGCTTGCTAATACGCACTCCCGAAACTCTAGAGACGATGGGGGTGTCTCTGCTCGGGTAGTCCTATCAGCTGACGTATCGTCCTGCAGTAGCTGGTCGCTACGATGCTTCATCTCATGTGAATGGTTATTTAAATAACCGTTAGTCACAGAGCTAAGTGTGAACAAATCTCCTTCCCGAATCCATATCTTAGGGACGAGCACCCACCCACCCAACAAAGTAGATAGCCGAAGCAGGGAAAGTTAGTACAACATTTCATATAAATAGGCTAAGAGCAACAATAAAGATGTGTAGTATAATATAACTGGAATAGCAGCAGCAATGTTTATCAGTTATAATTAAGGCTCCATCAGCACATCTGGTATCCACAACCTACACCCTACCATAGGCATTCACAGCTGCACACATACCGCAGGCTTTCACAGATGCACACATACTGCATGCATTCACAGTCGCGTACACATCGCAGACATTCACAGTCGCGCATACATCACAGGCATTCACAACTGCGCACATACCGCAGGCATTCACAGCCGCGTACACATCGCATGCATTCACAGTCGCGCACACATCGCATGCATTCACACTCGCGCACACATCACAAGCATTCACACTCGCGCATAACACCCTATGTCGACATTGTATGGACCGCTTCTTTTCAAGCAGGGTAGCGAGTAGCGGTGAGGAGTGAAAATCAAAAACTGACAAAACCGACCGAACCGACCGAACTGCACCAATTTTGAAACCGAGCCGCCCGGTCCGGTGTCGGTTCGATTTGGAGCTTTTGAAAAATGAAGGCTTATCGGTTCGGGTCGATTTTCAACTTGTAAAAATCGACCAAACCGAACCGAACCGACTAATATTATAATAATTTTAAATTATGTATAAGCAAACTTCTATTTGATATTTTGATATGAATTACTGAATGTAGGCTTCCATAAATTATATTACGTATAATGTATAGCTGAATCATTTCATATATGTTCAATAAATTATTCCATAAATTATATATTTATATTATGTCAGGCTTATCGTCGAGACCATCTGTAAAGTATCGAAGGCCTGGGTTTCTGATTTTTTGTGATTCATGAATCCTGAAGGAGGCCTGCACAGTTGCACTTATAGTTAATAATAAATGTTTAAAAGAATTTTGGTCTTCTCAGTTCTCAAGAGGCTGTCTTTTCTCATTTGCCTGAGGCGCCTTCGCGCTGATCGTGAGGTGTGAAAGAGAGTCACCAAAGACTCCTTTTCCTTGCCGCTTGCGACGCCGTAAAAGGAGAAGTTACTTCTTGACTCTTGCTAGTATTTGAACAGAAAGTTAATCTTACTCTTGACAGTAGACCATATGAAGACGTGTACATGAAGTTTAGGCGCCGGAAAATATAATTTTATCAAAAGCTTGATTTAAATCAAGTGGCTAAGTGAGAATTAAAACACTATGTCATGTAAGATTAATCGGAGAAAATGAGTTATAGCTTGCTGAAATAAAATTCTAAATAACATCAATGATTTAAGAAAATATAGACTCGAATAGGCTTATTAAGACGCTAATATCCAAGAGGACCCTAGGCGATAAATGGGCAATGCAAAACTAATGTCCTGTGATTAGGAAATCAATGGCTTTGATTACTGTTAAGGAAGGAATTGATTCCAAATAATTCTACAGACCTACGAAACTTTAGAGAGGAAGTCCTAAAGGCTAGTAGATCTTCCAGAAGCTTAAATTAAGGAAATCACATAGCCAATGAATGAAAATAATAAGTAGTGGAAAATCAAGGTGGGTTGTGAGTATGAGGATTTAAATTGAGGGCTAAAGTTAGGATATGGCCGCAGGATGTTCACAAATCTTTTGTTATGTTTTTTTGTTAGAGTTAAGTTCATAAAAAAACCGACACCGAACCGCCAAAAACCGATAAAAAACCGAACCGACTTTGAACCGAACCGATCGGATTCGGTTCGGGTCGGTTTGGACAAACCAAAAACCGAGGCATGTCGGTTAGGCTTTGATTTGAGTCCAAACCGACCCAAACTGAACCGCTCGCACCCCTAGTAGCGAGCCCCATGGGCCTCACTGATGTGGCCATCGGTGACAATGACCAGTCCTACCACTTTTGGGGGTGGTCGTACCGCACAGTCTAGGCCCTAACGTACGAGAACGTGTACTCTTGGATGTGAGTGACATCCGACGATTCAACATTTTGGCTGACCAGCAGAGAAAAACCCAATGAGGACAACATAACGGTCGGTCACCCGTGGTACCCATCTCCCTATCGCCTTGAGTCATCGACCTTCCCGCACCAGTACGAATGGTCTGCGAAAGGGACTGACCCGCCATAATTTACCGCAAGCAATTCACAAGCAATCTTAAAAAAACAGCTGCTCGTCAATGCAGGACCCATCTTATAATAGTATGTTGGATCCCTAGTTTGGATTTATGCTAGATTTACTAATTAGGATGAGTCTGACCCACATTGTATAGCCAGGGTCAAGTCTATGAGTCCTAGAGTTTATGCTAGTCACTAGTTTCAACCTTCATGGACCTGCCAGCAGAGGACCTCTGTTGACCCAGACTTAGAAGAATTCAAAGTTAAAATTATCAGTTCGAAATTCTTCGAACTCAGCTCGACGATCGTCGATCGCAGATTGACGAACTTAGAGTTAATTCTCTGAGTTGAGCTCGACGATATTCGAGCTTAGGTCAACGATCTCTTCATTTAGACAGATTCTCTGCTCGACGAATTCTGGAGTTCAACTTCAACAGATTTTTTCTAGTTTAGTTTCTCTGAACTCTGCTCGACGAAGACAGATTCTTAGCTCGACGAACTTAGAGCGCAGAATTGGCTAGTTATTTCCAGAATGCAGTTTATTGAGCTCATGTCGACGAATAGGATTTATCAGCTCGACGAACTTGGAACTCCAGTCGACGAACTTGGAACTCCAGTCGACGAATTATATTCAGAGCTCGACGAATTATGTCCCAAGCCAGACTTAGAAGTTTTTCTTATTCTGTCCTTATTTATTATATCATTTAGCAGTAATTCTCTGAGTAATTAATGCTTATATTCTCAAGAATATAGTCATTATTGGCAACATTAATTATGGTCTTCATCGGGGTTAATTACTTGCTTAATTTAATGGGACAGTTGGGAAAACTCTTTAATGAATATTCCAGCCACTTCATTCTTCAGAACAATCAATAATTAATGCTTGGAACTCAAATTTTCAAAGGAGAATTTCAACAGGAGAATATAAAAGAGATTTTTTTCTTTTCAGTTGTAAGAACAACAAGAAGAGAACAAACTGAACATTCAACACAAGAAAGAGCATATAGAGAAAAGATACAGAACTCTCTCCATGTGCAGAAAAAATTTTGTTTTCCCCTTGTACTTTCTGAAGACTAAAGAAGAACAACAATCAAACATCAAGTGTCTTCTTCAACTTCTACTCCAGGAACATTCAAGAACAATAAATTTAAATCAGTCAGAAATTCCTGGATTACCTCAAGTCAAGGCTGAAGACCTATACCCTGAGCAAGGCTCCAAGTCATTTCAGAAGGAGCTTTGACACCAGCAATCCATTAGTCTTCTCTGTTGTATAGAGAAAAGAGAAGACAACATCAACTCTCTCAACCTCCTGTAAAAGTGTTTATTAACTTCCTTCAAAAGTTTATTCTTGGTTTTTAGGCACCTGATCAAAAGCCTAAAGGGTTGTGAGATCTCCCTGTAAATAGATCTTGTGGTGGCTGTCACCTGATCAAAAACCTGTTAGTGGATTCTTACTAGAGTGGTAGAAGAGTGGATGTACCCAGTTTGGGGAACCACTATAAAATTATTGTGTTGTCTGGTTGTCTATTTTCTTTTTGTTCTTGCTGTGCTGTGATAGTATAGATTTGCTTAGGTTGCATTTACTTTTATACTACAATAATTATCACTTATTTTATTACTCTGATATATTTTTAAAAAAAACAGCCACAAGTTTTAAGTTACTTTATTCACCCCCTCTAGAGTAATCAGATTTATCCCCTTATCTTTCTATTAGTATTAGTGGCATACCATATCTTTCATTGTAAATTGCAGTAACGAGAATGCAGTAATTTAGGCTACTGATAAAAAACGCTGCATAATGAGATGTGACCAGTACGAAACTGGTGTAGAACTGAAACAGAAGTACTGAACTGTAATGAACTTGACCAGTACGAGACTGGAGTAGTACTGAATTGAAAGTACTAAACTGAAATGAGCTTGACCACTACAAGACTGGAGTAGTACTGAATTGAAAGTACTTAACTGAAATGAACTTGACAAGTACGAGACTGGAGTAGTACTGATTTGAAAGTACTAAACTGAAATGAACTTGATTAGTACGAGACTGAAGTAGTACTGAATTGAAAGTACTAAACTGAAAAGAACTTGACCAGTATGAGACTGGAGTAGTACTGGATTAAAAGTACTGAACTGAAATGAACTTGACCAGTACGAGACTGGTGTAGTATTGAATTAAAAGTACTGAAATGAATAAAGAAACTAGACCAATGCAAAACTAAAAAAATCATAAAGAAAATGGTTAGTAGTCCAATCACTCCATTCAGGAGGCATCAGTTCCATCTCCGTTCTCAAGAGGTATTTTCAGTTCCTTCTCTGTTCTTAGGAGGCATTCACAATTTCTTCTCCGTTCTTAGGAGGTGTATTCAGTCCCTTTTCAGTTTTCAAGATTTCATTGGGTTACACCCAATATTAAGATCTGATAATAATTCAGTCGCGCCCTATTTAATCACGGCTTAATCGAATCAGGAGAAGCATATCATGAGTTATATATTTATTATTCGTTTGAGAATAAATATCAATTCGATTTCTTACGTCAGATCGAATCTAGGAATCTCGTCAGAGGGCATATTCTTCCTCGAATTTCAACCTTGAAAATCGTTCCCAACACATCAGGGAAATTTTTTACCCGAAACGAGGTTGGGGAATATATTACTCGAAGCTCATAATTTCATCTGCTGAGTCTACTAAAAATGCCTGCGAGTTATTTTAAAAACGAGGCGCTCAGTGGTTTTGCAAAAACCTTGAAATACTCAGTGTTGGAAATATTTCCTTGATAACTCTCATTGATTACTCAATTTGAACTTAATATTCAATATATAAAGTGGTCGCGTGCTTCGATTTTCATTTTCGAAGAATTTGAGCGCATAGATTTACGAGCGCGACCCTAGGCTCCAAGAAATGGGAAAATCTTCAATTTTTACCCCAAGGTTTCCAAATTTTAATACAACCTTTAAGAGGGCCTAAAAAGAGCCCAATAATTTTTTCAAAATTTTCCGAGCTATTTTGGGGCTCTAAATTTGCCAAATAATTCTTATTTAAGCTTTTAAAAATATCAAATCAATTCCAAAAATTTCCAAAATTTTTGTGTAGATTGCTCTCATTAACGGGAACAACTTTCATGCTAAAATCTTTTTCCTATGAGCCTAGATTAGTTTCCAGAAAATAAATATTAATATTAATTATAATATTTTAATATTTATAAATATTGTAATAATTATAATATATTATTATTATTATTATATTTTTATCATCTCCCCCCACCCCGATGCCTGTACAGGAACAGACCACTGCAGGTCATCTCCGCCGCCGGCCGGTTGCCGGCCGGCCGTAACTCTGCCCCCGGCCGACTGCCCAGGGGTGGGCGCTCCCTTAGGCGATGGTCCGGCGGTCTGCCGCCGCCGGAGCTATATTTTTTTTTAATATTCGGAGGGGAGAGGTTGACGGCGGTGGCGCTCCGGCTGCCGGAGCTCGCATGCAACCCGTCCAGAAGATAGGGAGGAAGGAGAGGGGAAGGTTTCCACCTTATTTGGGGGTCTCCGCGAGCTCTCAATAAAGTTGCCATGAGAGGTGGTGGAAGGTGGCAGAGCTCGGCTTTTCATTTTTCGGTGAGGTGGAGCTCCGATAGAGGCATTGTGGTGGCTTGTTTTAAGCAGAGAAGAGGGGCAAGTTCATCCAGAGGGGTAGGGTTTCTTATATAGAGTGAGGAGAGATATCCCCTTACTCTTCTTCTTGGTTAAGCAAATCAAGAGGGTGAGTTTGGCCAACCCTTGTAGGGTTAACTCCCCAATTGTATGGGGCACATGTCAGCCTACTAATGGTTGGTTATACTACCTAAGGGCCTAGACTAGGCTATTAGGCATGTGGGGAGTTTGTTCTTAGCCAATAGAAAGAGAGGGAGAGTGGGAGGTGGAGTTCTTTGATTGGTCTCTCTTCTCTTATTTAGGGTTATAGTGGCAGTTGTCAGCCATCTATTAGAGAGGGTACAATCATGTGTCTCCATCTTGGAGGTTTGGATGAGAGAGAGAAGGAGAGGGGAGTGGAGGGAAAATATTGGTCGGCCTCCATTTGGGCCCATTCATCTTCTTTTCTAATTGATTTGTGGGCCCAAGGAATGAGGGGGAGTAAGGCCATATTCATCCATGGAGAGGGGATGTGCTCCTCAGGAAAAATTCCAAAAAAATAGAGAAAGAGGAGGGTTTGACCAAGTCAACCATGGGGTGGGTCCCCCATGTGGGTCAAAGTCCAAGTGAGTCCAAGTCATTGGGATTGGGTCAAAGTTGGAGTGTCGTGTCAGAATTAGTGTGCGTACACTTTTCAGTGCACGATTATGCTTGATTTGACCATAGGTTGACCACCTGTCGTCAAAATTTTCCGAGACCACTTTTGTTGACTTTATATTGAACACATGAGTCCAACGCCACAGATTGGGGTTGAATTGGAGTCTGTTTGGCAAAAGTCTAAAATCTGCGCGTTGCATCACGCTAAAACCGTCAAAATGTTTATATTCGTCGTTAAACATCGGATTGCGATGCAATGAGTTCTGAAGCGCTCGTATGGGTCATACGAGACCACATGAACTGACAGAATTCAAATTGGAGTTCTCTAGGTCGATATTCAAAATCTTGCTCTCGTGACGTTTTACGAGAAGCGGTCACATCCACCATATGACCTCAGGGTCTAACAGAATGAGTTTCGACGCGGTCGTATTGACTATACAAGAAGAAACTGACAGAACTCAAATCGGACTTCTCTATCTCCATTTCCAGCCTAGGGTTACCTCTACCAGGTCACAGGTAGGGTTCAAGTCACTTTTATTGGGCCCACTAGGCTTTTGGTGGCCCAATAAAAGTCGCGATGTTACAATCCAATAAAAATAAAAACATTTTCGTCCTTGAAAATTTGCTCAAAGTAGGAGGAAAAAGTAACATATCTGAGGAAAGTGCTCTGGGTGCTTTTCTCGGACGAGTGCTTCAGGTTCCCACGTATACTCATCTCGTTCGCAGTTTGACCATGATATCTTGACCATCAGAATGGTTTTGTTGCGCAAGGTATTTACCTTGTAATCCACTATTCTGACGGTTTCGAGCCGGACGGGTTCGAGCCAGACGGATCTATCCGACTACAACTATACTGGCGGTGTCAGAAGGTGCTGTTCTGGTTGCTGGAGGACTCGTCTCAAGGAAGAATCACGAAACACATCGTAAAGGTTTTCCCAATTCTGGGGGCAGGGCTAACCGATAGGCGACGGGGCCAACATGCTCTATCACTATATAGGGGCCCATGTAGTAGGGATCTAGCTTTTTCTGCTTTCTCAACCGGGAGACACCATGCATGAGCTTGATTTTCAAAAAAATCATTTCTTCCACGCTGAACTCAACCAGTCGGTGTCGCACATCATAATACTTGGCCTACCGGCTCTGCGCCTCCCCATATTCGTTCCTGGATCAGCTGTATCGCTGTTGTAGTGTCATCGATGTAAGCCACTCATAAGGCTTCTGGGTCCTCTTCCTGAGCCCAAGTCAATGGGATTCGACAACGCCTCCAATATAATGTCTCGTACGGAGCCATTTTGATGCTTGGCTGGTAGCTGTTATTGTAAGAAAACTAAACTAGAGGTAACAGCTGCTCCCATGGCTCATTGTGCTCCACTATGCAAAGTCGAAGCAGATCTGTTGGAACACCCTATTACTAATTTGGGTCAGGATCACTATGTCTCTAGGAAACCAATGTTTGACCTCCTGTATAGCTCAAAAGGTCAATTAGAATTGAGTCTAAGGGTTAGAAGTCTAGGTTTGGTAGCTGCCCTCAAGTCCAGGATTTTCTGTTTGGAGACTAAGTCATATCGTCGAGCTCAACACGACGATTCGTCGAACTCCGATCGACGATCGTCTAGCTCAACTTCGACAGATCGTCGAACTCCATTCGACGATCGCTGAGCTCAACTTCATCATATCGTCGAGTTCCATTCGACGATCGGTGAGCTTAGTTCGACGATCTTGACTCAGCTTTGGATCTCTATCTCCGAGCTCAGTTCGACGATCTTTGAGCTCAGATCGACGATATTTTGCTGCTGTATACATCCATATCGCTGAGCTCAATCCGACGATAGCAGAGCTCAGTTCGACATTTTCAGATAACTTCAAGGATGTTTCTAGATTCAAATTCAAATTAGTTAAGGAGTTATTCTGCAATTAATTCTGAAGATTTACTAGCCGTTTTCATTTATTTCTGGACCAAGTTTCAAGAGATTTTCAAGGAATAATTCTATGGACTTTCCTCTAGAAGAGATTTTGCAATTAAGGATATAATTAATGCAGACCAACGACTATTCTTCTCAGAGAATGTTTTTCCATTCAGTACCAGAGAATAAAAGAGAAGAATTTTTTGAATCTCTAAGAAGATACACAGACACACAGATTACAGAGATACACAGACAGACATCAGTAATCTTCAACAAAATATTCTGTCTCAAAGAATTCTCAAGAACACACATCCAAGGAGATCAATCTTCAGATATCTCTAGTTCTCAAGTGTTCAAGGCCAACATCTTTCAAGACTCCAGACATTCAACATTTCAGTTATTGCCGAAATCATCTATTGCTGGAGTTCAACTTGTGAATGTCTATCACCCTACAGCAAAGCTTCTTTTTCTGAAGATCTCAAGGACTCAGGGGGAGCTTTGACACCATCAATCCACATAGTCTTCTCAGCTGATCTGAGAAAGAGAAGACTTCCATCACTCTATCACCCCCACCTCTGTAAAGGGTTTCTCAAACTCCCTTCAAAAGTTTGAGCTTGGTTTTTGAGCACCTTATCAAAAGCTCATTGGTTGCAAGACACCTGATCAAAAAATCTGATTTGGTTTTTGAGCACCTTATCAAAAGCTCATTGGTGCCTAGGACACCTGATCAACTCATCCTGCAGTGGATTCCTACCTAGGGTGGTAGAAGAGTGGATGTACCCAAGTTTAGGGGAACCACTATATTTCCTTGTGTCATCTGGTTTTGCTTGTCTTTATTTTTGTTTCTGGCCTTGATTATTCTGTGATTAGCTTTTGATTAGTTTAGTTCTGTGATTAGATTTATTACTGCTTCCCTGCTCACTCATATTACAACAATTGTTGTAAAAAGTTTTAAAGCACCATATACTCTATTCACCCCCCTCTAGAGTATATCAGATCTAGCTGCACTTTCAATTGGTATCAGAGCCAGGTTGGTTAAACATACCACACCTTGGTGGTTGCACAGGCTAACACCTGAACCCAAAGATCTCTAGTTAGATCTGTTTTCTTTTATAGTTTATTATTAGATTTTGTTTTCAGAAATCATGGCCCAAAACAAAGATTATGCTAGCACCAGACCTCCAGTGTGCAACCTATCCAAGTTTGCACTTTGGAAAGCAAGGATCAGACTGTACATGAACTCTATTGACGAAGATATTTTTAACTCTGTTTTGACAGTATGTCCAAGACCTCCAGAGAACTCAAATACAAATGTTGTTCCACCTCCATCAGGAACAGATGCTGACATCAAGAAATGGAAGGTATCTGATGCCAAGGCTATGAACATCTTAGCCCAGATAATGTCTGATGACATATTTCAAAAGGTGGCTGAATGCAATTCAGCAAAGGAAATTTGGGACAAACTTTCTGAAAGTCTCAGGCTCAGCTGATGAGAGAAAGGATAGGAGATCTCACCTCATATCTCAATATGAGAATTTCAAGAAGGGAGAAACTGAGTCAGTGGGAGATATGTACAACAGGCTCAGTATAATTATCAGTGAACTCAGGACATTGGATAAGGAGATCTCACTAACTGAACTCAATGACAAAATTCTAATGTGCTTCCCTAGCACTTGGGATTCAAGAATCTGGCCCATTAAGAATGCCAGAAGTCTGAATGAGATCACTACTGAAGCTCTATTGGGTAAGCTCAAATCTTATGAGCTACTTATCAAAATAGAGAAGAAGAACAGAAGGCTGCCTCACCAGCCACAAGAAAAGAGAAGACCATAGCCTTCAAGACAACTGAAGATCAGCCTGAAGACAAAGTCACAGGCAATGATGAACTACTCAGTCTATTGGCCACAAGATTTTACAAGATGGCCAGAAAGGACTTCAGAAGGAGATCATACAAGGAGCATGATAAGCCAAGGTATGATAAGTCCATTAATAACAAAAAAGAAATTATTTGCTTTGGTTGCAGGAAACCAGGGCACATAGTTCCTGAATGTCCAGAGAACAAAAACAAGGACAGAAGGGACAGGAAAGAAAGAAGAAAGGAGAAAGACTCCAAAAGGAATGGCAATGGTAAACCCTCATCAAGCAAAAACAAACATACAAGAAAGGGATTTGTTGTTGAATCCTGGAGTGATACTGAAGAGGAGTTAGAAGCCTCATCCAGCTCCAGTGATGATGATGATGATGCAGAAGAGAAAGAGTTCTGCATGATGGCAATCAATGCCTCACAGCACAATTCAGAAGAAGAGGAGTCAGAGTCAGACTCAGAGACTCAACCTGAAGAAAATCAGGTAATCAGTTCTTTTGATTTTAATTCAGAGGACTTTAAATCTGAATTTAAAGTATTGTGTTTAGACCTGCTAAAATCTGAGAAAGAAATTATCTCTCTCAGAAATCATTTATCTAAACATAATACTTTAAAGTCAGAAAATCTCAAACTCTCTCAGGAGTTGGAGAGCTGTAGGGAGCAGATAGCTTCACTGAAAAGTGAGCTGTATGAGGCCAAGAAGCTTGAAGAATCCCTCAATGGGAGAAGCATCAAGCTGATGGACATCACAAGTACAGTGAACTCCAGATTTAATAGTACACTGGGCTTGGGTGCTTCATCCAGCCAACCCATAGTTCTAACAACTCCAATCAAATTCATTTCTGACAAAGGAAAGGGAGTTGTAGAGGTAGCTAGGAAAAATTCTGATCTGCCCCAGAAAACTAAGTCCCAGCAGAAATCGTCGAATGGAGGTCGACGATCGCCAAACGGAGATCGATGATCGCCAAACGGAGATCGACGATCGCCGAACGCAGATCGACGATCTCAGGCAAGATCGTCGAACTCAGGTCGACGATCTCAAGTACCTGAACTCAGCCATAGTCGACCGTCGAACGGAGCTCGATGATCTGACCCAAGATCGTCGAACGCAGCTCCAAGATCGTCGAACAGAGGTCAGAGCTCTGGAAAGTTTTTCAAGGGCAAATCAAAATCCAATCCTAAGGGTCCTTCATCCCAAATCTTTAACCCTTATACTGAATGGATTATACCTCCAAGGAGATATCATCCTGAAGGATATAAGAGTCAACCTGGGATGTCTTTTATTTCAGAATTTAAAGGTTATCAACCTAGGCCCAAGGTAAACTGGGTCAAAAATAAATGAATTATCTTATGTGCAGGTGAAGACCTATCCAACACCTAACCAGCAATGGTACTTGGATAGTGGGTGCTCTAAGCACATGACAGGGAACAAGGACAACCTCACATCCTTTAAAACCAAGCTTGGATCCAAAGTTATCTTCGGTGATTCAAACTTTGGACAGACTAAAGGATATGGTGCAGTCCAGATTGGATCAGTGACATTCAAGAAGGTAGCTTATATGGAAGGACTGAAGCACAACTTAATAAGCATCAGTCAGCTGTGTGATGAAGGCTACCAGGTGACCTTCAGTAAAGTCTTATGCAAAATCAAGTCAGAGGACAACACAACTGTGTTGACAGGTAAAAGGAAAGGTAACATCTATCTAGTAGATTTTCTTTCAACTGATGTAGATATTTGCCTGTTTAATTCTGTCTGTAGACCAAATATTTTATGGCATAAGAGACTAGGACACCTAAACCTTAGAACTATTGCTAGGCTATCCAAGGACAACCTTCTGGCCCCTACAAGAAGGAAGGACTCTACAGGGCTTGTCAATTAGGCAAGCAAACTAAAAACAGCTTTAAGTCACTTAATAAGAGTGATTCACCTAGGATATTGTATCTGTTACACATGGATCTTTTTGGACCCATCACAGTACAAAGCCTAGGAGGGAAATCTTACACTTTAGTAGTTGTAGATGACTTCTCTAGATTCACTTGGGTGTTCTTTCTAAGGAAGAAGTCTGATAACTTTAAGTGTCTGACAGAGTTTCTCAAATGTATACAGATTGAGTTCAATACTCACATTGCCCTGATCAGAAGTGATCATGGGACAGAGTTTGATTCTCTTCTTATGCAAGAGTTCTGTCAGAGTGAAGGGATCAGGCATACTTTCTCAGCTCCTAGAACTCCTCAACAAAATGGGGTAGCTGAAAGGAAAAATAGAACCCTTATTGAATCTGCCACTACATTGTTGTCAGATGCTCATCTACCTCTATCCTTTTGGGCAGAGGCAGTGAACACCTCCAACTATGTGCTGAATAGAAGTTTGATATATAAACTGAAGGGAAAGACTCCCTATGAATTACTCAAAGGGAAGAAACCTAAAGTTGATTATTTTAGAATCTTTGGTTGTATTTGCTACGTACATAATAATGACAAGAAATATTTAGCAAAGTTTCAAGCTAAAGCTGATGAAGGAGTGTTTTTGGGATACTCCATGATCAGCAAGGCTTATAGGGTTTATAATAAATCATCTTTTAAAATTGAGGAATCTGTTCACATATCATTTGATGAATCTAACATGTATTTCAAGGAGAAGATCTCTTCTACCATAGAACCTTTGCAAGAACATTCTCTTGTTGAAGACTTGAATAAGTTACAGGTTACTCAAAGGGATGAAAGCAGTGAAGATGAAGAAAGTGCTCTGTTGGAACACCCTATTACTAATTTGGGTCAGGATCACTATGTCTCTAGGAACCTTTGCTTGACCTTCTGTATAACTTAATAGGTCAATTAGAATTGAGTCTAAGGGTTAGAAGTTTAGGTTTGGAAGCTGCCCTAAGACCAGGATTCTCTGTCTGAAGACCAAGTCATATCGTCGAGCTCAGCATGACGATTCGTCGAACTCCGGTCGACGATCGCCTAGCTCAACTTCGACAGATCGTCGATCTCTGCTCGACGATCGCTGAGCTCAACTTCATAATATCGTCGAACTCCATTCGACGATCGGTGAGCTCAGGTCGACGATTCTGACTCTGCTCTGAATTTTCATCTCTGAGCTCAGTTCGACGATCTTTAAGCTCAGATCGATGATATTTTGCTGCTGTGTGTTTCCAGATCGCTGAGCTCAGCTCGACGATAGCAGAGCTCAGTTCGACGATTTCAGATAACTTCCAGAATTCAAATTCAAAATCAGTTAGGAGTTATTCTGCAATTAATTCAGAGATTTGCTAGCCGTTTTCATTCAATTCTGGACCAAGTTTCAAGGGATTTTTAAAGGAATATATCTGTGGACTTTCCTCCAGAAGAGATTATGCAATTAAGGATGCAATTAATTCAGGCCAACGGCTATCCTTGACAGAGAATGTTATTCTACTCTATACCAGAGAATAAAAAAAAGGATTTTTGAATCTCTCAACAGTGAATACACAATACAGAGAGAGAGTACTGATTACAAAAAAAATATTCAAAAATCTTCTGTCACAAAGAATTCTCAAGAACACTCATCCAAGGAGATCAAGCTTTCTCAATATCTTCAGATCTCTGTAGTTTTCTAAGTGTTCAAGGCCAATACATTTCCAAGACTCCAGACATTCAACATTTCAGCTATTGCTGAAGTCATCTTTTGCTGGAGTTCAATCTTTGAAGGCCTATCACCCTCAGCAAAGCTTTTCTTCCTGAAGATCTCAAGAATTCAGGGGGAGCTTTGACAATAACAATCCACATAGTCTTCTCAGTTGTTTGAGAAAGAGAAGACTTTCATCACTCTCTCACCCCCACTCTGTAAAGGGTTTTTCAAACTCCCTTCAAAAGTTTGAACCTAGTTTTTGAGCACCTTGTCAAAAGCTCATTGGTGGCAAGACACCTGATCAAAAAATCTGCTTTGATTTTTGAGCACCTTATCAAAAGCTCATTGGTGCCCAGGACAACTGATCAACTCATCCTGCAGTGGATTCCTACCTAGGGTGGTAGAAGAGTGGATGTACCCAAGTTTGGGGAACCACTATATTTCCTTGTGTCTTCTGGTTTTTCTTGTGTTTATGTTTGTTTCTGGCCTTGATTTTCTTGTGCTTAGATTTTGCTTAGCTTAGTGCTGTGATTAGATTTTTTATTGCTTCCCTGCTCACACATATTACAACAATAGTTGTAAAAATTTGTAAAAGTTTTTAAAGCACCATATACTCTATTCACCCCCCCTTTAGAGTATATCAGATCTAGTTGCACTTTCAATTGGTATCAGAGGCAGGTTGGTTAAACATACCATACCTGATTGGTTGTACAGGCTAACACCTGAACCCAAAGATCCCAACCTAGATCTGTTTTTCTTTTGTATTTTATTATTAGATTTTGTTTGCACAAATCATGGCCCAAAACAAAGATTATGCTAGCACCAGACCTCCAGTGTGCAATCTGTCAAAGTTTGCACTTTGGAAAGCAAGGATTAGACTTTACATGAATTCCATTGACGAAGATATTTTTAATTCTGTTTTGACAGTGTGTCCAAGACCCCCAGAGAGCACAAGTACAAATGCTGTTCCACCTCCATCAGGAACAGATGCTGATATCAAAAAATGGAAAGTAGCTGATGCCAAGGCTATGAACATCCTAGCCCAGATAATGTCAGATGACATATTTCAAAAGGTAGCTGAATGTAATTCAGCCAAGGAAATTTGGGACAAGCTCTCAGAAATAGTCTCAGGCTCAGCTGATGAGAGAAAAGACAGAAGATCCCATCTCATCTCTCAATATGAGAATTTCAAGAAGGGAGAGACTGAGTCAGTGGGAGATATGTACAACAGACTAAGTCTAATTGTCAGTGAAATAAGGACATTGGACAAGGAGATCTCTCTAACTGAACTTAATGACAAGATCCTAATGTGCTTCCCCAGCACTTGGGATTCAAGAATCTGGCCAATTAAGGATGCCAGAAGTCTGAATGAGATCACCACTGAAGCTTTGTTGGGTAAGCTCAAATCTTATGAGCTACTCATCAAGAATAGAGAGGAAGAACAGAAGGCTGCTTCACCAGCCACAAGGAAAGAGAAGACCATAACATTCAAGGCAACTGAGGATCTGCCTGAAGATAAAGCTACAGGCAATGATGAACTACTCAGCTTGTTGGCCAAAAGATTCTACAAGATGGCCAGAAAGGACTTCAGAAGAAGATCATACAAGGAGCAGGATAAGCCAAGGTATGACAAGCCCATTGGTAATAATAAAGACATTATTTGCTTTGGTTGCAGGAAACCAGAGCACATAGTTCCTGACTGTCCAAAGAACAAGAACAAGGACAGAAGGGACAGGAAAGAAAGAAGGAAGGAGAAAGACTCCAAAAGGAATGGAAATAGCAAACCTTCTTCAAGCAAAAATAAGCATACAAGAAAAGGGTTTGTTGCTGAATCCTGGAGTGAGACAGAAGAGGAGTCAGAAGCCTCTTCCAGCTCCAGTGATGATGAGGATGATGCAGAAGAAAAGGAGTTCTGCATGATGGCAATCAATGCCTCACAACACAATTCAGAGGAAGAGGAGTCAGAGTCAGACTCAGAGACTCAACCTGAAGAAGATCAGGTAATTAGTTCTTTTGATTTTAGTTCAGAAGATTTTAAAACTGAATTTAAAGCACTGTGTTTAGACCAGCTAAAGTCTGAGAAAGAGATTATCTCTCTCAGAAATCAATTATCTGAACACAATACCTTAAAGTCAGAAAACCTCAAACTCTCTCAGGAGTTGGAGAACTGTAGGGAACAGATAGCTTCACTTAAAAGTGAGCTCTCTGAGGCCAAGAAGCTTGAAGAATCCCTTAATGGGAGAAGCATCAAGCTGATGGACATCACAAGCACAGTGAACTCTAGATTTAACAGTACACTGGGCTTGGGTGCTTCATCCAGCCAACCTATAGTCCTAACAACTCCCATCAAATTCATTTCTGATAAGGGAAAGGGAGTTGTAGAGGTTGCTAGGAAAAATTCTGATCTGCCTCAGAAAACCAAGTCCCAGCAGAAATCGTCGAACAGAGATCGACGATCGCCGAATGAAGATCGACGATCGCCGAACGCAGCTCGACGATCTCAGGAACAATCGTCGAACGCTGATCGACGATCTCAGCCAAAGTCGTCGAACGCAGGTCGACGATCTCATATACCTGACCTCACCCATAGTCGACCGTCGAACGGAGCTCGACGATCTGACCCAAGATCGTCGAACGCAGCTCCAAGATCGTCGAACAGAGGTCAGAGCTCTGGAAACTTTTTCAAAGGCAAATCAAAATTGAATCCTAAGGGTTCTTCATCCCAAACCTTTAACCCTTATACTGAA
Organism: Platanthera guangdongensis; assembly: GCA_039583875.1. NCBI lineage: Eukaryota > Viridiplantae > Streptophyta > Magnoliopsida > Asparagales > Orchidaceae > Platanthera > Platanthera guangdongensis. Next base: position 12,118,136 of record CM077163.1, read on the forward strand.
TGGATTATACCTCCAAGGAGATATCATCCTGAAGGATATAAGAGTCAACCTGGGATGTCTTTCATTTCAGAATTTAGAGGTTATCAACCTAGGCCCAAGGTAAACTGGGTCAAAAACAAATGAATTATCTTATGTGCAGGTGAAGACCTATCCAACATCTAACCAGCAATGGTATTTGGATAGTGGGTGCTCTAAGCACATGACAGGGAACAAGGACAACCTTACATCCTTTAGAGCCAAGCTTGGACCCAAAGTTATCTTTGGTGATTCAAACTTTGGACAGACTAAAGGATATGGTGCAGTCCAGATTGGATCAGTAACTTTCAAGAAGGTAGCTTATGTGGAAGGACTGAAGCACAACCTAATTAGCATCAGTCAGCTGTGTGATGAAGGCTACCAGGTGACCTTCAGCAAAGCCTTATGCAAAATCAAGTCAGAGGACAACACAACAATGTTGACAGGTAAAAGGAAAGGTAACATCTACTTAGTAGATTTTCTTTCAACTGATGTAGATATTTGCTTGTTTAACTCTGTCTGTAGACCAAATATCTTATGGCATAAAAGATTAGGACACCTAAACCTTAGAACTATTGGTAGGCTATACAAGGACAACCTTGTTAGAGGACTACCTTCTGGCCCCTACAAGAAAGAAGGACTCTGCATGGCTTGTCAATTAGGCAAGCAAACTAAAAACAGCTTTAAGTCACTTAATAAGAGTGATTCACCTAGGATATTGTATCTGTTACACATGGATCTTTTTGGACCCATCACAGTACAAAGCATAGGAGGGAAATCCTACACTTTAGTAGTTGTAGATGACTTCTCTAGATTCACTTGGGTGTTCTTTCTAAGGAAGAAGTCTGATAACTTTAAGTTTCTGACAGAGTTTCTCAAATGTATACAGATTGAGTTCAATACTCACATTGCCCTGATCAGAAGTGATCATGGGACAGAGTTTGATTCTCTTCTTATGCAAGAGTTCTGTCAGAGTGAAGGGATCAGGCACACTTTCTCAGCTCCTAGAACTCCTCAACAAAATGGGGTAGCTGAAAGGAAAAATAGAACCCTTATTGAATCTGCCACCACATTGTTATCAGATGCTTATCTACCTCTATCCTTTTGGGCAGAGACAGTGAACACCTCCAACTATGTGCTGAACAGAAGTCTGATACATAAACTAAAGGGAAAGACTCCCTATGAATTACTCAAAGGGAAGAAACCTAAAGTTGACTATTTTAGAGTCTTTGGTTGTATTTGCTATATTCATAATAATGACAAGAAATATCTAGCAAAATTTCAAGCCAAAGCTGATGAAGGAGTGTTTCTGGGATACTCCATGATCAGCAAGGCCTATAGGGTCTATAATAAATCATCTTTGAAAATTGAGGAATCTGTTCACATTTCATTTGATGAAACTAACATGTCTTTCAAGGAGAAGAATTCTTCTACCATAGAACCCTTGCAGGAACATTCTCTAGTTGAAGATATGAACAAGTTACAGGTTGCTCAAGAGGATGAAAGCAGTGAAGATGAAGGGAATGCTCAACTTAATGGAGAACAACCTGAAGAGCCAGTTGATGTATCACAAGAGGAAACAACAACACAGGTTGGTGAACAATCAACACCCCCTGTTGATTTAGTAACTTCAAGAGACCATCCAATTTCCCAAATAATTGGAGAAATCTCAGCTGGTGTGCAAACCAGAAATCAGGTCAACCAAAACCTGTTGCACACTTGCTTCCTATCTCAAATTAAACCTCAGTCCATTCAAGATGCAGAGCAAGATCCACACTGGATCATTGCAATGCAAGTGGAGTTGCATCAATTTGAGAGGAACAAAGTATGAGAACTAGTGCCAAAGCCTAAGGATCATTCCATTGTTGGAACAAAATGAGTATTCAGAAACAAACTGGATGATCAAGGAGTAATTATAAGGAACAAGGCAAGGCTAGTTGCTCAGGGATACTCTCAAGAAGAAGGAATTGACTACGACCAGACTTTTGCAAGTCAAGCAACATGCTGAAGGCATCTTTATTTCTCAAACCAAATATGCAAATGAATTAGTTAAGAAATTTGGTATGTCTGAGGCATCTTGTATGAAAACACCCATGCCTACCAATGCTGTATTGGATGCTGATGAACATGGGAAACCTGTTGATCAGACAACATATAGAGCAATGATTGGCTCTTTATTGTATCTTACAGCTAGTAGACCAGATATAATGTTTGCTACATGTATATGTGCTAGGTTCCAAGTAAGCCCTAGAGAGTCACACCTAACATTAGTAAAGAGGATTCTCAGGTATGTTAAAAGTTGTCCAAATCTAGGTCTCTGGTATCCAAAAGATTCAGCATTGGAGTTAACTGGATTCTCTGATGCTGATTATGCTGGATGCAGAATTGACAGGAAAAGCACCAGTGGAACTTGTCAGTTCCTTGGTGACAGACTTGTCTCTTGGTTTTGTAAGAAACAAACATCTGTGTCAACCTCAACTGCTGAAGCTGAATATATTGCTGCAGGCAGTTGTTGTTCACAAATCTTGTGGATTCAAAACCAACTCCTAGACTATGGTTCCAACTTAGAGAAGTCTAAAATCTTTTGTGATAACACAAGTGCTATTTCCATAGCTCAAAATCCAGTCCTCCATAGTAGGACAAAACACATAGAGATTAGGCGTCATTTCTTAAGGGATAATGTTGAAAAGAATAAAATTGAATTAAAATATATCCCAACTGATTTACAAAGGGGAGATATTTTAACCAAGCCTTTGGATGAAAAGTAACACACCTTCTTCCTAAATCAGTTAGGAATGTTAGATGGAGGAAGCCTTAAATAATATCCAAGATTTTGAAAGCTCAAAATTTGACCAAGACTAGGCAAACATTCTGATTTTTCTTAGTGTCTAGAATTTTTCTGATCTCTAAACCGCGCTCGACGATTTACCCCAAGATCGTCGAACGGAGATCGACGATTTCCAAAATCGTCGAACTGAGTTCAGCGCCTCTCAGATAGTATGAACTATCTCTTCCGGTCAACGATCGTCGAACGGCGCTCGACGATTATGTTCTCTGAACGATCGTCGAACGGAGCTCGACGCTCTCCAATATCGTCGAACAGAGATCGACGATGTTGAAGTCTCTTCAGATTCCTTAGAAGCCTCGATCGTCGAACTGAGTTCAACGATCTTTCCATTTCTGCGTCGAACCCTAATATAAAACTCATTTTTCGCCGTCGTTCTCTTTTGCGCTTTCGATTTCTCTGCAAGAATTTTCTTTCCCTCCAAACAGTTCTACGCTTGGTCGTTTTGTTTGTTGAATTTTTGCAGGTACAATGGCTGTGTCAGTTGCTGTTCTTGCTGCCATGAAATTCGATGCCGGTTTTGACATTGATCTGGAATCCTTCAGCACCACTGACCGGGTCTTTCAAGACATACTGGGCTTATTCAAGGATTAGAATCTGACTGCTATCATGACTACCAGGATAAAGCTAGCTTCTGATGAAATCAAGGAGTGGGTTTATACTGCTCATAATCAAGACAACAACACCATAGTTGGGTCAATAGCTGGAAATCAGGTACCCTTGACCCCAATCATTCTTTCAGAGGTTTTTGGACTGAGAAATGGAGAAGATATTGCTGAGTTATCTGGAGAAGATTATTCTGAACTGCTTGCCAGGATGGGTCATCCAGAGGGAAACCCTAGCAAGCTATTCAAAAGGAACCTGTCAGTTGAATACAGGTTCCTGGCAGATGTGGTAGGGAAAGTGCTACTGGCAAAGCACTTAGCTCATGATACTATATCCAGACATCAGCTCTGCCTCATGGGAGCTCTTGTGGATAAGAAAAATCTGAACTGGGGAGATGTGTTCTTTGACCTCATCAAGAAGAAAATAAACAAGAGTTTTGTTAATTTTGGAAGGATTATTGGAGTTTTTCTGCAGACCAGGTGCCCTGCCTTGCTAGTCTCCTCTGGAGTTAACATCAATGTCTCCAAGAGACTGACCTGTGCCCTCTTTGGCAAGTGGGACAGGCAAATAAGCAAGCCTAGCAGGCCCTCCTCCAGTGCTCCTTCAGGCACAAGGACTCCAAGAGTCACTCTCCCACAGGTCTCTGCTCCTGCAGATGACCTGACTGCTGCTGTTGCTGCCTCTACTCCTCCACCAATTCCATCCCTGCCCCTACCATCCACCATTCCAGCTCCATCCACCATCACCATATCCAGCCCATCTCCAACATCAACTCCATCTCCAGAACCCATTCTACCTCCACCAGAGGACCAATTCCACCCTCTGTTCTCCTACCCTCCACTAGATGTCACCTCTTCACCATCCATTCCATCATTCACCCTTCTGGATGATTCCTTTATGGATGATTCTCCCTCCTCTCCTCCTGAGTTACCCTCCTCCTCCACTTCTTTCCAAGACCTCCTACACCACATCATAGACCAACCAACATTCACTCCATCCATCTCCATTCCCTTGTCCTCCATATCCACCCTACCAACACCTCAGCCATCCATTCCATCATTCCCCAGCTCTTCCCTTCCAGCATCCCTAGCTGCTTCCATACCTTCTACCTCTGCTCCAGCTGTTGAGCAAGTAGACCTCTCAGCCCTAGCTGACAGGCTGTATGAGCTGATTGCCCCAGGCTCTCTCTACTATTGGAGACCTCCTTGGCTCCTCTACACCTGTCAGTGGCAGCCCTCTCTGCCAGGCTCTCCTCCCTCTTCCCTCAGGCAGCACCCACAGCAGTGTGCCTTGATCCAGATGTCTCTGCATCTAGGCAGGGGGAGATGCCATATTAAGAAAGCCTTCATGCTGTTGCTGCTGCTGTTTCTCTGCCTGCTGCTGCTATGAGTCCTCCTGTTGCTGCTGTTTCTCTTGCTGCTGCTGCTGTGCCTCCTACTGCAGTTCTTGCAATTGACCTCAGGTCTTTGCTATCTGCTTTTGATTCTGCCTACTTTAGCTGTCTGCCAGAGGTCCATGCTGTCCAGCCTATAGAAGACTTATCCAAGGCACTTGTGCCTTTTTCTTGCTGTGACCCTAGCATGATCTCCTCCTTTATAAATTCAGTCATTGCTGCTGCTTCTGAAGAAAGGACTGATGTTGCTTTTGAGAATGTTGATGCTGCTGCTGCTGAAGATATTCATACTGCTGCTGAAGTTCCAACTGCTTCTGATGAGCCAATATCCAAGGACATTCTGATGTCAGAGGCCACTGTTTTTGAGCCTGCTGCAGTTTTTGATGATGTTTCTGCTGTTTCTACTGCTGTAAATGAGACTGTTACTGCTACTGTCACCTCTCCAATATCTGCTACTGCTGCTGCTGTTGTTGCACCTTCTCCACCTGCTGCTGTTTCAGCTTCTGCCTCATCTGCCTCTGTTCAGCTAAAGAAAGATTTGATGAATAAAATAGATGCTCTATATGATGATCAGAGTTCTGAATCTGATGAGTTTAAAACAGACTCTGATGACTCATCTGCTACCATTGCCAGGAAAAGGAAGGCAAGGAGCAAGGTAATGAAAAGGGTTCCTCCTGCTAAAGTTAAGGATAACAATGACATTCCTTACTATATCCTTCATAATTGCCCAATCACTGAACACTGGATGCAGTATTCCAAGAACCAGCTGAAAGCCATGAAGAAAAAGAGAAAATATGAGAAGGGCTCATCCCAATTCCAGCACCCTCATCCTCCTCCACCACCTCCTCCTGATGCAGGTGCAGGTGGAAGCTCTACAAGTCAACCCCCAGCCAGAAGCCAGGCTCCCTATCAACCTCATGCCAGATCTTACCAAAGGGAAAGCCAATCCAGGGGTTCATATTCTAGGAGAGGAGGATATAGAGGTAATCAGAGAGACATTCAAGTATATTCCAAAGGGTACTCCAGGCAGCACCCATATTCTAGGGGAGGACATACTTCATCTGATACATCATCAGGTCCTTTCCCTTATAAGCTAAAAGAGACTGTGTCTGCCAGGTCTACTCAAGACAATCCTTCCAACAGGTATGAGCCACCTGTACCTTTTGAGGACCCTGAAAATAATCCAGCTGCTTGGACTGCCAGGATGAAGGAATTAGCTGCACTAGATCAGATTAAGAAGGCCAGAGAAAAAGGATTAGATTCTTCCAACATTTCTATAATGTCTGAGCAAAGACAGAAAGAATTAGAGAGATATGCTTCCAGTAAATTCTTTGATGCTGAGAGATACATGGAATTACATCCTGCAGCTGTGGTTCCCAGGCCTTCAAAGCAAACTTATTTGGGTGCAGCAGATGACACCAGGTCCAACAAAGAAGCCCTCAATCCAAACAGAGAAATTAAAATGGTTAAAGGCAAAGAGAAGAAATGACATTATAAGGTGACAATTTCTGTGAATTCTGATTGCTATCTGGATGATATATATATCTCTGTGATGTTTCTGCTTTGTCTAGTTGTTGTTTTTATGTTCTTCTGATTGTATGTTGTTATTCAAATTTTTCCAAAGTCTGTAAATAGTAATCCTAACCCAAATAGGGGGAGATTGTTGGAACACCCTATTACTAATTTGGGTCAGGATCACTATGTCTCTAGGAACCTTTGCTTGACCTTCTGTATAGCTTAATAGGTCAATTAGAATTGAGTCTAAGGGTTAGAAGTTTAGGTTTGGAAGCTGCCCTAAGACCAGGATTCTCTGTCTGAAGACCAAGTCATATCGTCGAGCTCAGCACGATGATTCGTCGAACTCCGGTCGACGATCGTCTAGCTCAACTTCGACAGATCGTCGATCTCTGTTCGACGATCGCTAAGCTCAACTTCATAATATCGTCGAACTCCATTCGACGATCGGTGATCTCAGGTCGACGATTTTGACTCTGCTCTGAATTTTCATCTCTGAGCTCAGTTCGACGATCTTTGAGCTCAGATCGACGATATTTTGCTGCTGTGTGTTTCCAGATCGCTGAGCTCAGCTCGACGATAGCAGAGCTCAGTTCGACGATTTCAGATAACTTCCAGAATTCAAATTCAAAATCAGTTAGGAGTTATTCTGCAATTAATTCAGAGATTTGCTAGCCGTTTTCATTCAATTTTGGACCAAGTTTCAAGGGATTTTTAAAGGAATATATCTGTGGACTTTTCTCCAGAAGAGATTATGCAATTAAGGATGCAATTAATTCAGGCCAACGGCTATCCTTGACAGAGAATGTTATTCTACTCTATACCAGAGAATAAAAAAAGGATTTTTGAATCTCTCAACAGTGAATACACAATACAGAGAGAGAGAGTACTGATTACAAAAAAAATATTCAAAAATCTTCTGTCACAAAGAATTCTCAAGAACACTCATCCAAGGAGATCAAGCTTTCTCAATATCTTCAGATCTCTGTAGTTTTCTAAGTGTTCAAGACCAATACATTTCCAAGACTCCAGACATTCAACATTTCAGCTATTGCTGAAGTCATCTTTTGCTGGAGTTCAATCTTTGAAGGCCTATCACCCTCAGCAAAGCTTTTCTTCCTGAAGATCTCAAGAATTCAGGGGGAGCTTTGACAACAACAATCCACATAGTCTTCTCAGTTGTTTGAGAAAGAGAAGACTTCCATCACTCTCTCACCCCCACTCTGTAAAGGGTTTTTCAAACTCCCTTCAAAAGTTTGAACCTGGTTTTTGAGCACCTTGTCAAAAGCTCATTGGTGGCAAGACACCTGATCAAAAAATCTGCTTTGGTTTTTGAGCATCTTATCAAAAGCTCATTGGTGCCCAGGACACCTGATCAACTCATCCTGCAGTGGATTCCTACCTAGGGTGGTAGAGGAGTGGATGTACCCAAGTTTGGGGAACCACTATATTTCCTTGTGTCTTCTGGTTTTGCTTGTGTTTATGTTTGTTTCTGGCCTTGATTTTCTTGTGCTTAGATTTTGCTTAGCTTAGTGCTGTGATTAGATTTTTTATTGCTTCCCTGCTCACACGTATTACAACAATAGTTGTAAAAATTTGTAAAAGTTTTTAAAGCACCATATACTCTATTCACCCCCCCTTTAGAGTATATCATATCTAGTTGCACTTTCATGCTCAACATATTGGAGAACAACTTGAAGAGCCAGTTGTTGTACCACAAGAGGAAACAACAACACAGGTTGGTGAACAATCAACACCCCCTGTTGATTTAGTAACATCAAGAGACCATCCAATTTCCCAAATAATTGGAGACATCTCTGTTGGTGTGCAAACCAGAAATCAGGTCAACCAAAACCTGTTGCACACCTGCTTCCCATCTCAAATTGAACCTCAGTCCATTCAAGATGCAGAGCACGATCCACACTGGATCATTGCAATGCAAGAGGAGTTACATCAATTTGAAAGGCACAAAGTGTGGGAACTAGTGCCAAGGCCTAAGGATCACTCCATTGTTGGAACAAAGTGGGTATTCAGAAACAAACTGGATGATCAAGGAGTAATTGTAAGGAACAAGGCTAGGCTAGTTGCTCAGAGATATTCTCAAGAAGAAGGAATAGACTACGACCAGACTTTTGCTCCAGTTGCGAGATTGGAAGCCATCAGAATATTTTTAGCTTATGCAGCACATAAAGGCTTCAAGGTATATCAGATGGATGTCAAAAGTGCATTTCTAAATGGAGACATCAAAGAAGAAGTATATGTCAGACAACCTCCAGGTTTTATCTCTCCAGCTTATCCTGATTATGTTTTTAGATTGAATAAAGCATTATATGGTCTCAAGCAAGCTCCTAGAGCATGGTATGAGACCCTAGCATGCTTTCTCTTGGAAAATGGATTTATAAGAGGTAGAGTAGACCAAACTCTATTCATTAGAACCCATAAGTCCCATACCCTACTAATACATATTTATGTAGACGATATTATTTTTGGTTCTACTGACTCCAAATTGTGCAAAAGGTTTTCCAACCTAATGCATTCTAAATTTGAGATGAGTAGCATGGGTGAGCTATCCTTCTTCCTAGGATTGCAAGTCAAACAACATGCTGAAGGCATCTTTATTTCTCAAACCAAATATGCAAATGAACTGTTTAAGAAATTTGGCATGTCTGAAACATCTTGTATGAAAACACCCATGCCTACTAATGCTGTATTGGATGCTGATGAACATGGGAAACCTGTTGATCAGACAACCTATAGTGCAATGATTGGCTCTTTACTGTATCTTACAGCTAGTAGACCAGATATAATGTTTGCTACATGTATATGTGCTAGGTTCCAAGTAAGTCCTAGAGAGTCACACCTAACACTAGTAAAGAGGATTCTCAAGTATGTTAAAAGTTGTCCAAATCTAGGTCTCTGGTATCCAAAAGATTCAGCATTTGATTTAACTGGATTTTCTGATGCTGACTATGCTGGATGCAGAATTGACAGGAAAAGCACCAGTGGAACTTGTCAGTTCCTTGGTGATAGACTTGTCTCCTGGTTTTGTAAGAAACAAACTTCTGTGTCAACTTCAACTGCTGAAGCTGAATATATGGCTGCAGGCAGTTGTTATTCACAAATCTTGTGGATTCAAAACCAACTCCTAGACTATGGCTACAACTTAGAGAAGTCTAAAATCTTTTGTGACAACACCAGTGCTATTTATATAGCTCAAAATCCAGTCCTCCATAGTAGGACAAAACACATAGAGATTATACACCATTTCTTAAGGGATAATGTTGAAAAGAATAAAATTGAACTACAATATATCCCAACTGATTTATAAAGGGAAGATATTTTCACCAAGCTCTTGGATGAAAAGAAACACACCTTCTTCCTAAATCAGTTAGGAATATTAGATGGAGGAAGTCTTAAATAATATCCAAGATTTTGAAAGCTTAAAAATTGACCAAGACTAGGCAAACATCTTGATTTTTCTTAGTGTCTAGAGTTTTTCTGATCTCTGAACTGTGCTCGACGATTTTCCCCCAGATCGTCGAACGGAGCTCGACGATTTCTGAAATCGTCGACCTGAGTTCAGCGTTTCTCAGATAGTATGAACTATCTCTTTCGGTCAGCGATCGTCGAACGACGCTCGACGATTTTGTTCTCTGAACGATCGTCGAACAGAGCTCGACGCTCTCCAATATCGTCGAACGGAGATCGACGATGTTGAAGACTCTTCAGATTCCTTTAGAGCCTCGATCGTCGAACTGAGTTCAACGATCTTTCCAATTCTGCGTCAAACCCTAATATAAAATTCATTTTTCACCGTCGTTCTCCTTTGCGCTTTCGATTTCTCTGCAAGAATTTTCTTTCCCTCCAAATAATTCTGCACTTGGTCGTTTTGTTTGTTGAATTTTTGCAGGTACCCATGGCTGTGTCTGTTGCTTTTCTCGCCGCCATGAAGTTTGATACTGGTTTCGACATCGACATGGAATCCTTCAGCACAACCGACCAGATCTTTCAGGATATTTTGGGGCTATTCAAAGAACAGAACCTGACTGCAATTATGACCACAAGGATCAAGCTTGCATCTGATGAGATCAAAGAATGGGTCTACACTGCCCACAATCAAGACAACTCCACCATTGTTGGGTCAATATCTGGCACACAGGTACCTCTAACCCCAACAATTTTATCAGAGGTTTTTGGGTTGAGAAATGATGGAGATACTGCTGACTTGTCTGGAGAAGAGTATACTGACCTACTTGCCAGAATGGGTCATTCTGAGGCCACCCCTAGCAAGCTCTTGAAAAAGAATCTTTCTGTAGAATACAGATTCATGACAGATATAGTTGGGAAAGTGCTACTGGCAAAGCACTTTGCTCATGATACAATCTCAAGGTATCAACTCTGCCTCATGGGAGCCCTAGTAGACAGGAAGAACTTGAATTGGGGAGAAGTCTTCTTTGACCTTATCAAGAAGAAGATAAACAAAAGTTTTGTAAACTTTGGAAGAGTTATAGGGGTGTTTCTGCAGTACAGGTGCCCTGCTTTGCTGGTTTCTTCTGGAATCCACATCAATGTATCCAAGAGACTGTCTTGTGCCATGTTTGGTAAATGGGATAGACAAATCAGCAAGCCCAGCAGGCCCTCCTCCAGCACTCCTTCAGGCACAAGGACTCTCAGAGTCACTTCCCCACAGGTCTCTGCCCCTGCAGATGACCTGCCTGCTGATGTTGCCTCTCCTCCTCCTCCTCCAATTCCATCTCTTCCCATACCATCTACCATTCCAACTCCATCCACCATCATCATCTCCAGCCCCTCTCCAACTTCTACACCATCTCCAGTACCTATTCTACCAACACCAGAAGACCAATTCCATCCATTATTCTCCTACCCTCAACCAGATGCCACTTCATCACCCTCCATTCCATCCTTCACCCTCATTAAAGATTCCTTCATGGATGATTCACCATCCTCTCCTCCTGAGCTACCCTCATCCTCCACTTCCTATCAAGACCTTCTACAACAAATCATTGACCAACCCATATTCACCCCATCAATCTCCATCCCACTGTCCTCCATATCCACCTTACCCACACCTCAGCCATCTCTTCCCCCATTGTCCAGCTCTCCACTACCATCACCAACAGCTGCTCCTCCATCTTCTACATCTGCTCCAGTCACCCTTGAGCAAGTGGACATTCCAGCCCTTGCTGACAGCTGTATGAATTGCTAGCCCCCAGGATATCTCTTCTCTTGGAGACCTCCTTGGCTCCATTACACCTGTCAGTGGCAGCTCTCTCTGCCAGGCTCTCATCTCTATTCCCTCAGGCAGCCCCTACAGCAGTGTGCCTTGATCCAGCCTTATCTGAATCTAGGCAGGGGGAGATGCCCTATGAAGTGAGTCTTCCTGCTGCTGCTGCTATTTCTGTGAGCCTGTCTGCTGCTGCTGCTGTTGCTGCTGTTTCTTCAGCTCCTGTTCTTGCTGCTGCTGCTGCTGCTGTGTCTCAAGAACAAATTCCTCCTACTGCAATCTTTGCACTAGACCTCAGGTCTTTGCTTTCAAACTTTGATCAGTTTTATTTCAGCTGTCTGCCAGAGCCAGTTGCTGTCCAGCCCCTAGAGGATCTGTCCAAGACACTTGTGCCATTCTCTTGCTGTGACCCCAGTATCATCACCTCTTTTGTCAACTCAGTATATGCTGCTGCTTCTTCTGATGAAAGCATTGCTGTTGATGTTGTTGCCTCTACTGCTGCTGAAAGTTTTGATACTGCTCCTGAAATTTCTGTTATTGCTGTTGAGCCAATTTCCAAGGAAATTCTTATGTCAGAGGCACCTGAGTTTGAGCCTTCTGCAGTTTTTGATGATATTTATATTGTTGATGTTGCTGTGAGTGAAACTATTGCTGTTGTTGTCACTTCTCCAGAATCTGTTGCTGCTGTTGTTGTTACTGAACCTGCAATATCTACTGTTGTTGTTACTGCTTCTACTGTATCTGCTGCTGTCATTTCTGCTACTGCTTCAACATCTGCTGCTACACCCTCTGTTGCCTCATCTGCTTCTGTTCAGCTCAAGAAGGATTTGATGAAGAAAATTGATGCCCTGTATGATGACCAGAGTTCTGAAAGTGATGAGTACAGAACAGACTCTGATGATTCTTCTGCTACCATTGCTAGGAAAAGAAAGGCAAGGAGCAAAGCCATGAAGAGAGTACCTCCTGCCAAGGTCAAAGATAACAATGATATTCCATACTACATTCTTCATGATTGCCCTATCACTGAGCACTGGATGCAGTACTCTAAGAACCAACTGAAAGCAATGAAAAAGAAGAGGAAATATGAAAAAGGGTTCTTCACAATTCCAACACTCTCATCCTCCTCCACCACCTCCTCCTGATGCAGGTGCAGGTGGAAGTTCTGCTGCTCAACCCCCTGCTAGAAGTCAGGCCCCCTATCAGCCTCATGCTAGATCTTACCATAGGGGAAGCCAATCCAGGGGTTCTCAATCCAGGAGAGGAGGATACAGAGGCAATCAAAGAGATCTCCAGGTCTACTCCAAAGGATGCTCAAGGCAACACCCATACTCCAGGGAAGGACAAATTTCTTCTGATACCACATCTGGTCCTTTTCCCTATAAGTTAAAGGAAACTGTGTCATCCAGGCCTGCTCAAGACAATCCCTCTAACAGATATGAGCCACCAGTACCTTTTGAGGACCCTGAGAACAATCCAGCTGCTTGGACTGCAAGGATGAAGGAACTTGCTACACTGGATCAAATCAAAAAGGCTAAAGAGCAAGGAAAAGATTCTTCCAACATCTCCACAATGTCTGAACAGAGAAAGAAAGAGCTAGAAAGATATGCATCAAGTAAATTTTTTGATTCTGACAGGTATATGGAACTGCATCCTGAAGCTGTAGTTCCCAAGCCTAAACAACAAACATCTTTAGGTGCAGCAGATGATACCAGATCAAAGAAGGAAGCCCTCAATCCCAACAGAGAAATCAAACTTGTTAAGGGCAAGGAAAAGAAATGGCAATATAAGGTGACAATCTCTGTGATTTCTGATTATTATCTGGGATGTCATATATATATCTGTGGTTCTGCAATGTCTAGCTTGTTGCTTTTCTGTTTTGCTGCTTGTATGTTGTTATTTAAATTTTCCAAAGTCTGTAAATAGTAATCCTAACCCAAATAGGGGGAGATTGTTGGAACACCCTATTACTAATTTGGGTCAGGATCACTATGTCTCTAGGAAACCAATATTTGACCTCCTGTATAGCTCAAAAGGTCAATTAGAATTGAGTCTAAGGGGTAGAAGTCTAGGTTTGGTAGCTGCCCTCAAGTCCAGTATTTTCTGTTTGGAGACTAAGTCATATCGTCGAGCTCAGCACGACGATTCGTCGAACTCCGATCGACGATCGTCTAGCTCAACTTCGACAGATCGTCGAACTCCATTCGACGATCGCTGAGCTCAACTTCATCATATCGTCGAGTTCCATTCGACGATCGGTGAGCTCAGTTCGATGATCTTGACTCAGCTTTGGATCTCTATCTTTGAGCTCAGTTCGACGATCTTTGAGCTCAGATCGACGATATTTTACTGCTGTATATATTTATATCGCTGAGCTCAGTCCGACGATAGCAGAGCTCCGTTCGATGTTTTCAGATAACTTCAAGGATGTTTCTAGATTCAAATTCAAATCAGTTAAGGAGTTATTCTGCAATTAATTCTGAAGATTTACTAGCCGTTTTCATTTATTTCTGGACCAAGTTTCAAGGGATTTTCAAGGAATAATTCTATGGACTTTCCTCCAGAAGAGATTTTGCAATTAAGGATGCAATTAATGCAGACCAACGTCTATTCTTCTCAGAGAATGTTTTTCCATTCAGTACCAGAGAATAAAAGAGAAGAATTTTTTGAATCTCTAAGAAGATACACAGACATACAGATTACAGAGATACACAGACAGACATCAGTAATCTTCAACAAAATATTCTGTCTCAAAGAATTCTCAAGAACACACATCCAAGGAGATCAATCTTCAGATATCTCTAGTTCTCAAGTGTTCAAGGCCAACATCTTTCAAGACTCCAGACATCCAACATTTCAGTTATTGCTGAAATCATCTATTGCTGGAGTTCAACTTGTGAAGGCCTATCACCCTACAACAAAGCTTCTTTTCCTGAAGATCTCAAGGACTCAGGGGGAGCTTTGACACCATCAATCCACATAGTCTTCTCAGCTGATCTGAGAAAGAGAAGACTTCCATCACTCTCTCACCCCCACCTCTGTAAAGGGTTTCTCAAACTCCCTTCAAACGTTTGAGCTTGGTTTTTGAGCACCTTGTCAAAAGCTCATTGGTGGCAAGACACTTGATCAAAAAATCTGATTTGGTTTTTGAGCACCTTATCAAAAGCTCATTGGTGCCCAAGACACCTGATCAACTCATCCTGCAGTGGATTACTACCTAGGGTGGTAGAAGAGTGGATGTACCCAAGTTTAGGGGAACCACTATATTTCCTTGTGTTATCTGGTTTTGCTTGTCTTTATTTTTGTTTCTGGCCTTGATTATTCTGTGATTAGCTTTTGATTAGTTTAGTTCTGTGATTAGATTTATTACTGCTTCCCTGCTCACTCATATTACAACAATTGTTGTAAAAAGTTTTAAAGCACCATATACTCTATTCACCCCCCTCTAGAGTATATCAGATCTAGCTGCACTTTCAAGATCCTTCGTCATCTGATTTGCCCTTTTCGTATGTCTATCTGTCTGAGGATGGAAGGCGGTGTTAAAGGCCAACTTGGTCCTATGTATGCCTGCACCCGTCTCCACTCCTTAGACGTGAAACGCCCGTCACGATCTGACATGATAGACTTTGACACTCCGTGGAACCGAACTACCTGCTGTAGGAACATTCTGGCCAAAATGTCAACTCCGTCACCCTATCAATTTGGATTGAACTACGCTACCTTGGTAAGTCGATCTATGACCACCCATATAGAGTTGTTTCAGGTACTGGATCAAGGTAGGCCGTGGATGAGGTCCATGGAGATGTCTTCAAATTTCCATTTTGGTATTGGCAGGGGCTGCAACAAGCGTCCTGGGTTGCGATATTCAGCTTTAATCTACTGACATGTCTAACACAGGGCCACGAAGTTAGTGACGTCACTTTTCATCCCAGACCAATAAATGGTCATGCGCAATTCCACGTACATTTTAACCACACCGGGATGAATAGAGTATCTCGACTGGTGGGCTTCTTGCAGAATCTCTTTGTGAATTCCTCTGGTAAAGGGAACAAATATGCGATGCTTGAATTGTAGAATCTCATCGTGCAGATTGTAATCCTCATGTGCCCCACCTTGCAGAGATCGAATGATCGAAACTACCTCTGGGTCGATCTTCTGAGCTTCTCGTATCCGATCCCGGATGTCGCATTGGATCTCCATCCAATACAGCTGAGCATGGTATTCCTCCGGATCTCTTCAGGCAATCAGGGTAATTTCCAAGTTTATTAAAGTCTGGAACAGCTCCTTATGGATTTGCTCCATCCAACTCCCAGCTATCGAAGGCTGGCGGCTCAAAGCGTCAATGACTTTATTAGCTCTCCCTGGGTGATATTGGAGAGTGAAGTCATAATTGCACATGAATTCTAACTATCGGCGCTGCCGGAGATTCAGCTCTTTCTGAGTGAAGATGTATTTGAGACTCTTGTGGTCGGAGAAGATTTCACATCTTACTCCGTACAAGTAATGCCTCCAGATTTTAAGGGCGAAGATGACAACGCCTAACTCTAGATCATGAGTTGCGTAATTTAATTCATGTAGCTTCAATTGGCGAGATGCGTAGGCCACCACATTGTCATGCTGTATTAAAACAACTCCTAATCCCTTTAGGGAGGCATCCGTGTAGATCTGGAATCCCTCGGTCCCTGCGGGGATCGCAAGGACCGGTGCAGAAGTCAGCCGCTTCTTCAATTCGACGAACGTGGTCTCGTATTCTGGTGTCCATCGGAATGTAACATCCTTTCCGGTAAGGTCATGTTAGAGGTAAGGTGATCTTGGAAAAACCTTCTACAAACTTCCTGTAGTATCCGGCAAGACCGAGAAAACTTCGGATATCTGTCGTTGTTCTGAGCGGTGGCCAATTTTGCATTGCCTGGATCTTGGCCTGATCTACTGCTACCCATTTCTTGTTATAGTGTGGCCCAAAAATCCAACTTCTTCCAACCAAAGCTCACACTTACCGAATTTGGCGAAGAGGGAGTGCTCTCGAAGTTTTAGTAGCACTATCTGCAGGTGCCTAGTATGGTCTGTTTTGGTTTTTGAGTAGATCAAATTATCGTCAATGAAGACGATCACGGAGTGATCTAGGAAGGGCCCATAAACTTTTATTCGTTAGGGCCATGAAGGCAGAGGGTGCATTGGTGAGCCCAATAGGCCTCACCAGAAACTCATAGAGACTGTACCGGGAGCTGAAGGCAGTCTTGGGAATACCTTTCTCCAGACTCAAAGCTGATAGTAGCCTGATCTCAGGTCCATCTTGGAAAACACAGATGCACCTTGCAGCTGATCGAACAGTTCATCGATCCTAGGGAGGGAGTACATATTTCGTATCGTGAGTTTATTTAGTTCCCAGTAGTCTATGTACAAGAGCAGTGTCCCATATTTCCTCTTTACAAATAGTACAGGGGCTTCCTAGGGTGAGGAACTTGGGCGGACAAATCCAACATCTATCAATTCCTGAAGCTGGATCTTCAACTCAGCCAATTACTTAGGGTCATTCAATAGGGTGCTCAGGACACTGGTCGATCTCCGGACACAAGCTCTCGCTGCGGTGGTGTTAAAAGTAGCGAACTAGCAAGAGAAAACGGATTGAGTTTTGAATAATTGAAATTTTATTATCCAAAAAAGATATCATTTACAAAGGTATGACCTCCCTTTTATAGAATGGAGGGGATATGGGAGAGTACAAATAAACAATGTGGGACTAAATATTTATAGTACTGGGCGGCTAGAAATAAAGGAGACCGCATAGGCCACGCGGTTAGACAAATGAGTTAACCGCTCGGCAACTCCATCAGGATAGAACAAGCCGCAACAGGAGATCGATAGACCGCTCGGCCTCCAGGCTTCTGAGGAGACCGCCAGACCGCTCGGTCAACAAACCGCTGGACAAGATCGTAAGGCCGCCCGGTCTAATACTTCAACACTCTCCCTCAAGCTAGAGCATATATATCAATCATGCCCAGCTAGTCACAAACGTGGAAGAAGGAAGTAGAGACCGGCTTTGTGAAGATATCTGCCAATTCTTTGTCAGAGGTGACAAACGGTGTACAGATCTGTTTCTTCAAAATCTCTTCCCGAATGAAGTGGCAGTCAACCTCTATATGCTTTGTTCTCTCATGGAAGACTGGATTTCTGGATATGTATATGGCGGCCTTGTTATCACAGAACATAGGAAGCGGATAGTCATAGACCTCCCCTAGGTCAAGCATGAGAGCCCGCAACCACTTTAACTCACACGTGGTTGACGCCATACTCCGGTATTCGGCTTCTGCACTGAATCTGGAGACAATAAATTGTTTCTTGCTCTTCCAACTCACCAGATTTCCTCCAACAAAGATACAAAAACCTGATGTGGATTTACGATCGCCTTTGTCATCCGCGTAACTAGAATCTGAGTAGGCCTCAACCCTCAGATGACCATTCTTCTGAAAGATAAGCCCTTTGCCTGGAGCTGCTTTGATATACTCTAAAATCTTTAGGGCAGACTGAAGGTGGCATTCCCTGGGAGCTTGCATAAACTGACTGACCTTGCCTACAGCATAGGCGGTGTCGGGTCTAGTCACCGTGAGATAGATGAGTTTGCCAACCAAACGTCTGTACCGTGTGACATCTGATAGAAGAGGCGAATCATCCATCCACGTTTTATCTTCTCCAATAGCCATGGGAAACCGAGCCGGTTTGGCACCTGTCAATCCAGCTTCTTGTAGAAGATCATGGGCATACTTCCATTGGGAGAGGACCAACGAGTCAGGTTTCCGAGAGATTTCTATCCCCAAGAAGTATTTCGGGGAGCCCATATCCTTCGTGACCAAGTGTTGACGGAGGTGCTTCTTTGTCAAGTCCACCCCATCTCGATCATCGCCAGTAAGAAGAATATCATCCACATATACTGCCAAAACCACCAGTCCCGAGGCCATTTTGCGAATGAATAAGGAGTGATCGGCCGAACTCCTTATAACGCCGATGGTAGCCACAATACCACTAAATTTGTCGAACCATGCCCGAGGGCTCTGCTTTTGGCCATAAATGGCCTTCTTCAAATGGCATACGCGTGTCTCCCCTTGAGCAACATACCCTGGAGGTTGCTCCATGTAAACGTCCTCCTGATGATCACCATAGAGAAAAACATTCTTCACATCAAGCTGGGAAATAGCCCAATCCCGGTTAACAGCCACAGAGAGAAGAACCCGGATGGTGCTGAGGCGAGCAACCGGAGAAAAAGTGTCAAAGTAATCAATGCCATAAGTCTGAGTGAAGCCTTTGGCCACCAGCCGGGCTTGTAGCGATCCACAGTGCCGTCGGGTCAAAACTTCACAATGAAGACCCAGCGACAGCCAACCATATCCGTGCCCACGGGAGGAGGAACAAGGGTCCAGGTACTCCATTCAGTAAGATTAGCCATCTCTTCATCCGTGACAGACTTCCAATGAGGGATAGTAAGAGCCTCCTGGTAGGTGCGGGGAGTAGAAGTAGCGGAGATAGCCAAGGCAAAACACCTGCGATAAGGAGAAAGCCGATCATAGGAAACAACTGCAGCAAGCGGGTGTTGAGTACACACCCGCACCCCTTTGCGAAGAGCAATGGGAAGGTCCAGGTCGACGGGGGCGTCAGCGACCGGAGCGTCCGTGGTGGAGAAGGCTGGCCCGGGACTAGAGAGACGGCGGCGGAGAAGAGGGAGGAGGGGTGGGTGGGGAGACGGACAGGGAAGGAGACAGGGGAGGAGGAGGCGGAGGTGGGGGGACGTCGAGAGGCGTGGAGGGAACGGAGAGATCAGAAGGAAGAGAGGAGGTAGGAGAGAAGTAAGAAGCATTCTCAAAAAAGGTCACATCCGCGGAGACAAATTGCTTGCGGAGAAGGGGGTCAAAACAACAATAGCGTTTCTGAGTGGTAGAGTACCCCAAAAACACACACTTGGTGGAACGGGGGGAAAGCTTGTCGCGGGTAGCGGAGGGAGCGTGAACAAAGGCCGTACAGCCAAAGATACAGAGAGGGAGAGGAAAAGGTTCCTTGTGGGGGTAGAGAATGGAGAAGGGGGTCTGGTCGTGGAGAACTGTGGAGGGAAGGCGATTGATGAGGTAGCAGGCGAGGAGGACAGCGTAGCCCCAGTAGGAGCGAGGTACGTGCATCTGCGTCATGAGAGTACGAGCAACATCAAGGAGGTGACGTTTTTTGCGCTCCGCCACCCCATTTTGCTGGGAGGTGTAAACACAAGTAGTTTGATGAAGAAGACCATGTTGGTGAAAGAAAGAGGAGAACTCATGATTAAGATATTCTTTGGCATTATCAGAACGTAAAACTTTAATAGACAGGTCAAACTGAGTCTGAATCATAAAATAAAATGATTGCCACACAGAAAAGAGTTCAGAGTGATCTTTTAATAGATACACCCAAGTACATCGTGAAAAATCATCTATAAAAGTGACAAAATAGGAACTACCCCGACCAATAGTGAGGGTAGGGGCCGAACCCCATACATCAGAATGAATAAGATCAAACGGGCGAGAGGAGCCATGGCCTTGATTCGGAGGGAAGGAGGAGCGATGATGTTTGCCAAGCTGACATGCATCATAGTTGAGCAGAGAACTGGTAGGAGGTAAGTGAGGCAGAAGCTGGCGAAGAATCCGAGGAGGAGGATGTCCAAGGCAAAGATGCCACTGAAGGAGATCGGTGGAGGAGGAGTAGGTGGACAGAGCGGAAACATCGTCGAGGAAGTAGAGGCCGCCACTCTCAGTCCCAGTAGCAATCGTCCGCTGGGTCCTCGGGTCCTGAAAAGAACAAGTAGTTGGAGTGAACAAGACAGAGCACTGAAGTTGGCGGCATAAAGTAGCAACAGATAATAAATTGCACGGGAACTTTGGGACATAGAGAGTGTCCTCCAAGCAAAGCGATGGGGTGAGTTGAACCATGCCCGTCCCATGAACCGGGGACGGTGAACCATCCGCCACACGAACCGGGGGTAAGCGGTCATGTGTCTCAAGACGGGAGAAGCAATGAGGGTTGCCCGTCATATGATTCGTATCACCAGAGTCAATCAGCCATTTACCTTGGGTAACGACGTGGGCACTACCTGACGTCGTGGCTACAAAAGCAGACAGCCGAGAAGAGGAGGAGGCCAAAGAAGGAGCATCACCGGAAGGGCGAAGATGAGGATGTTTCTGCCAGCAGCGGTCAATAGAATGTCCGGTGCGACCACAGTGAGAGCAGAGGAACCGGGACGACCCCCGGCCGCCGGAGTAACCACGACCACTAGGGCCCCCTTCTGAGCTTGATGAGCAAAGGAGTCCTGGGAAGGTGGGGAAGCCAACAGAGGCCGCTGAAGCAGCAAAGTAACAGCGGCAATGCGAGCTGCGGTGGCATCCAAGGTAGGAGATTCCGCCTCACCCAGGATCTGTTGGCGGATCATATCATAGTAATCGGGAAAACGGAGAAGATAACAAACAACCAGGAGTTCCTGGAAGTGTTTGTGTTGGTCGGCCAAGTCCGCCGAGAAGGGGCGATTCTGGAGGATTTCAGCACCAAGAGCCTGAACCTGCTGATAAGCCGCAGCAGGAGACATAGAAGGCTGGGCGAAGAGGTCCGCATAGAGAGTATAAATGCGGGACGTCTGGCCCCCCTTGGAATAGAGAGCAGCAAGGTGAAGCCAGGCGGCCTTGACCGTCTCATCATGACGAATGACGGGAAGGCACTCATCAGAGAGGTTGTTGGCCAGCCAAGTGCGAACAAGAGCATCACTCGCATTCCGGTCATCAAACTCAGGATAGGTACGAGGAGGAGGGTCATCGGTGAGGTGATGACGCTTGCGTTGAGAGCGAAGAAGGAAGGTGAAAGAAACTCTCCAATCAGGATAGTTGGAGCCAACCAGCTTAGAAAGTGTGCCAAGGTTGCCCGAAGGAGGAGGTGGAGAAGGAGCTGTAGGAGTGGTGGAGATAACGGGGGTGGTGAGACCAGAAGTAGTCATCGAACACAGCAAGAAACCGCAGCGGTTGAAAAGGAAGAAGCCGCGCGAACACAAGCGTCCAGAAAGCAAACAAAGGCACAACGAGAAAGAGGTCGCGCGGACTGAAAAATCCGAGCGAACATAAGAGAAGAGGAAGCAAGAAGCAGCGACTAGAATAAGTCGCAAGCCACTCGAACAGGGCAGCGAACAGAGGAGAAGACAAGCCGCGAAGACAGGTTGCGTAAGGCAGAAAACAAGCCGCGAGAAGCAGAGAGCGCACACAAGCAGGAGGAAAACAGGGCGCTGCGAGAAGAAGGGGAAGAAGTCGAACGGCTAGAGGACAGGCCGCGCGAACAGAAGCAGGGCGCTGCGAGAAGAGGCGGCGACTTAGAAGAGACAAAAAGTCGCGCACACAGAGGGCAGCAACAAGGAGAGGAAGAGGCCGCGCGGACAGGGTGCAAACCGTTACGACAAGCCGCGCGGACAGGAAGACACAGAATCAGGAGGAGTAGATCGAGCTCTCTGATACCATGTTAAAAGTAGCGAACTAGCAAGAGAAAACGGATTGAGTTTTGAATAATTGAAATTTTATTATCCAAAAAAGATATCATTTACAAAGGTATGAACTCCCTTTTATAGAATGGAGGGGATATGGGAGAGTACAAATAAACAATGTGGGACTAAATATTTATAGTACTGGGCGGCTAGAAATAAAGGAGACCGCATAGGCCGCGCGGTTAGACAAATGAGTTAACCGCTCGGCAACTCCATCAGGATAGAACATGCCGCAACATGAGATCGATAGACCGCTCGGTCTCCAAGCTTCTGAGGAGACCGCCAGACCGCTCGGTCAACAAACTGCTGGATAAGACCGCAAGGCCGCCCGATCTAATACTTCAACAGGTGGAAAACCCGGGAGGGACTCAGGTAAAACATCTGAAAAATTTTGTACCACCAGAACTTTGGTGAGCACTTGAACTTGATTCTTCATTTTGAAGTAGATGAGGAGTATATACATATCATACAACAAAATACGCATCTGATGTAGGCATACATATGCATATAGTATATAATATAGGTATCAATATCTGATGTAACTTTAGCATCTAAGATATATACCTATCACTACATCGGGGACTGGTACATGCTGAAGGTCCAACGTATAAGCTTGCAAGGGTGCTGCTCGGCCCTGCTGACCTTTCCTAACATCTCTACCCCTTCAGCCTCTTTGGATCCTTTATCTCGTCCCTGACCTCTGGGGACCTCGACCCGTCCACGACACTACTGGGCTACCATCCTCTGGTTTAACTCCAACATAACAGCGTGAGTTGCTATAATGTGGAAGGTGGACTGAGAGATCATGATAAAGACCTATCTCAAGTCACCTCGCAAGCCTCATATAAGTGAGCAGCTCAATCTTTGTCTGTCGTTGCTAGGTTCCCAGCAAAACATGTCAGGTGTTTAAACTTTTTCTCGTAGTCTGGCATCGTTCAGTCACCCTGACAGATGTGCAGGAACCTCTCCTGCAGTACAGTTCGGTCAGCATCTGAGATGAAGTGCTCTAAAAAAGCCTCTGAAAACTCCCCCCAAATGATAGTGCTCAACGGTCGTCCTCTGAACGTTGAGCGGCTGGCCGCTCTTCACCATTCACTAGAATATCCCTCTAACAAGGTCACAACTAGTGACACTATAGCTACTGCCGGGCACATCATTCCTACCAACAGCTCCTCTACGCGCTCAACCCACTCTTCTGTCTGTATGATAGTATATGTGCTTATGAAGGTGGGAGGCCTTTGCCCCCAAAAGGTCGTCAGTAGGTCAGTGAGTACCACCAACTGCTGTAGTGGCTGTGCCAAAGCTGTCTGGAAGGTCGCCAGGATAGCTGTCAATGTTTGCCCCCAAGTTGGTGTCGGCAAATGGTACAGCTGGTTTGGAGGTGGGGTGGTAAGGACATATCCACTAGAGGAGGATCTCTCGTTACTAGACTCTAGTATGTATCGAGAAGTAACAGGAAACAAGTTTCAAAATTTTGCAAAAATTGGGAAAATTTGTAAAAGACTAACAAAGCGGAAACAAGGTGTGCGGGCGTGCTATTACACAATCTAGAATCCCTAAGCCTCTACACTAGGGTCTACGAGGCTTCCACTACATGGTTTGTCCCAAACCAAAGAACGAAGCAAGGGACGGAGGGATCCTAAGACTGCTCCACAAGGACGAGTCGTGATGGCTCTGACCCATTTGTAGGATCCCCCCAACCTTTGCCCGGGTCGGGCTGAAGAGGATGTTACTGCCCCAGACATCCACGCAGTGATCCTTAGGGGTAACAACCCACCTTATCTAAGTACTAGGGGGCGCCTTGCTCGGCTAGAATCACAACATTCACAATACACCAGAGAATTGCGAAAACATTAACAGGAAACCAGAGTATAATATATATAATATTATATATATTTACATGAGTACAAAGGCCGTAGTATAAGTATTTATACATAGAGCCTATAGGCTCTACAGTACTACAACTAACAACTCCTCTCTCTCACAACTCTGCTTGCTAGCACTCATGTCTCGAAACTCTAGAGATGGCGGAGGTGCCTCTGCTCGGGTAGTCCTATCAGCTGACGTATCATCCTGCAGCAGCTGGTCGCTACAGTGTTTCATCTCCTATGAATGGTTATTTAAATAACTGTTAGTCACAGAGCTAAGTGCAAACAAATCTCCTCCACGGATCCATATCCTAGGGACGAGCACACACCCACCCAACAAAGTAGATAGCCGAAGCAGGGAAAGTTAGTACAACATTTCATATAAATAGGCTAGGAGCAACAATAAAGATGTGTAGTATAATATAACCGAAATAGCAGCAATAATGTCCATGAGTTATAATTAAGGCTCCATCAGCACATCAGGTAACCACAACCTACACCCTACCGCAGGCATTCACAGCTGCTCATATACCGCAGACATTCACAGCTGCGCACATACTGCAGGCATTCACAGCTGCGTACACATCGCAGGCATTCACAGCGGCACACACATCACAAGCATTCACAGCTGCGCACATATCGCAGGCATTCAGAGCCCGTACACATCGCATGCATTCATAGCCGCACACGCATCGCAGACATTCACAGCCGCACATAACTTCCTATGTCGACATAGTATGAACCGCTTTTTTCAAGCAGTGTAGCGAGCCCTACGGGCCTCACCGATGTGGTCGTTGGTGACAATGGTTAGTCCTACCACTTCTAGGGGTGGTCGTACCGCACAACCCAGGCCCTAACATATAACCCCGTGTACTCTTGGATGTGAGCGACATCCGACGATTCAATATTTTGGCCGACCAACAGAGAAAAACCCAATGGGTACAACATAACGGTCGACCACCCGTGGTAACCATCTCCTTGTCGCCTTGAGTCGTCGACCTTCCTGCACCGATACGAATGGTCTGCGAAAGGGACCGACCCGTCACAATTTACACCAAGCAATTCATAAGCAATCAATTAAACAATCATGCTAATACGCACCGGGTCTGCGGCGGCCTGCCCTACTATAAGTTAACCTTCAGGCAGCGACGCTTATCTCAACTTTCGACATGGAGCGTGAGAGCACTTTATTCGAGGCTAAACCCGGAGGAACACCTCAACTCCGGTTATCCCCAACTAAGGCTAAATCTTAAAAAAATAGCTGCTCGTCAAAGCAGGACCCGTGCTTATAATAGTAAATTACAGTAGCAAGAATGTAGTAATTTAGGCTGCTGATAATAAACGCTGCATAATGAGATGCAACCAATACAAAACTTGAGTAGTACAGTAACAAAAGTACTGAACTGTAATGAACTTGACCAGTACGAGACTATAGTAGTACTGAATTGAAAGTACTGAACTGAAATGAACTTAACCAGTACGAGATTGGAGTAGTACTGAATTGAAAGTACTGAACTGAAATGAACTTGGCCAGTATGAGACTGGAGTAGTATTGAATTAAAAGTACTGAACTGAAATGAACTTGACCAATATGAGACTGGAGTATTATTGAATTGAATGTACTGAACTGAAAAGAACTTGATCAGTACAAGACTGGAGTAGTACTGAATTGAAAGTACTGAACTGAAATGAACTTGACCAGTATGAGACCGAGTAGTACTGAATTGAAAGTATTGAACTGAAATGAACTTGAACAGTACGAGACTGGAGAAGTACTGAATTAAAAGTACTGAAATGAATAAAGAAACTGGACCATTGCAGAACTGGAATAATTATAAAAAAATGGTTAGTATTCCAATCACTCCATTCAGGAGGCTTCAGATCCATCTCCGTTCTCAAGAGGTATTTTCAGTTCCTTCTCCATTCACAGGAGGCATTCACATTTTTATCTCCGTTCCTAGGAGGTGTATTAAGTCCCTTTTAAGTTATCAAGATTTCATTGGGTTACACTCATTATTAAGATCTGATAATAATTCAGTCGCGCCCTATTTAATCATGGCTTAATCAGATCAGGAGAAGCTTATCATGAGTTATATACTTATTATTCGTCCGAGAATAAATATCAATTCGATTTCTTGCGTCGGATCGAATCCGAGAATCTCGTCATAGGGCACATTCTTTCTCAAATTTCAACCTTGAAAATCGTTCCCAACACATGTGGGAAATTCTTTACCCGAAATGAGGTTGGGGAATATATTACTCGAAACTCATACTTTCATCTTCCGAGTCTACTAAAAATGCCTGAGAGTTATTTTAAAAACGAGGCGCTCAGTGGTTTTGCAAAAACCTCGAAATACTCAGTGTTGGAAATCTTTCCTCGATAACTCTCATTGATTACTCAATTTGAACTTAATATTCAATATATAAAGTGGTCGCGTGCTTCGATTTTCATTTTCAAAGAATTTGAGCGCATAAATTTTCGAGCGCGACCCTAGTCTATGAGAAATGGGAAAATCTTCAATTTTTACCTCAAGGTTCCCAAATTTTAATACAACCTTTAAGAGGGTCTAAAAAGAGCTTAGTAATTTTTTCAAAATTTTTCGAGCTATTTTGGGCCTCTAAATTTGCCAAATAATTCTTATTTAAGCTTTTAAAAATACCAAATCAATTCAAAAAATTCCAAAAATTTTGGTGTGGATTTCTCTCATTAACTGGAACAATTTTCATGCTCAAAATCTTTCTCCAGAAAATAAATACCAATTTTAATTATAATATCATAATATTTATAAATATTATAATAATTATAATATATTATTATTATTATTAATATATTTTTATCATCTCCGCCCACCCCCGATGCCTGTACAGGAACAGACCACTGCGGATCATCTCCGCAGCCGCCCGACCGACGGCCGGCCGTGACTCCGCCCCCGACCGACTGCCTGGGGGTGGGTGCTCCCTCCGGCGGTGGTCCGGCGGCCTGCCGCCACCGGAGCTATATATATTTTTTAATATTCGGAGGGGAGAGGTTGACAGCGGCGACGCTCCGGCCACCGAAGCTTGCATGCAACTCGTCCAGAAGATAGGGAGGAAGGAGAGGGGAAGGTTTGCACCTTGTTTGGGTCTCCGCGAGCTCTTAGCGAAGTTGCCATGAGAGGTGGTGGAAGGTGAAGGAGCTCGGATTTTCATTTTTCGGTGAGGTGGAGCTCCGGCAGAGGCATGGTGGTGGCTCGTTTTGAGCTGGGAAGAGGGGCAAGTTCATGTATGTGGAACAACCTTCAGGTTTTGTTGATCCTAACTTTCCTGATCATGTCTTTTTTCTGCACAAGACCCTATATGGTCTGAAACAAGCTCCTAGAGCTTGGTATGAAACACTGTCTACCTTTCTACTTGAGAACAAGTTCACTAGGGGGAAGATAGACAAGACATTATTTCTTAGGGAAATAAAAGGAAAGATTTTGCTAGTGCAAATCTATGTCGACGACATTATTTTTGGCTCTACAGATGACAACCTCTGCAAAAAGTTCTCAAAACTTATACAAGGGAAGTTTGAAATGAGTAGTATGGGCGAGCTGAAGTATTTCTTAGGGCTTCAGGTGAAACAATCTGAAGATGAAATTTTCATCTCACAGACCAAGTTCACCAAAGAGCTAATTAAGAAATTCGGAATGGAGAACACAACCTCTATGAGGACTCCAATGGGCTCAACTATGTCTCTAGACAAGGATGAAAAAGGGAAACCTTTTGATGAAACCAAGTACAGAAGCATAATTGGATCCTTGCTCTACCTTACTGCCAGTAGGCCTGACATAATGTTCTCAACATGTGTCTGTGCTAGATTTCAGGTGAACTCTAAGGAATCTCATTATGCTACGGCAAAGCGGATCCTGAGATACCTTAAAGGCACACCAAATCTTGGCTTATGGTACCCAAGAAGTAATGACAGTGAACTAATTGGGTTTTCAGATGTAGATTTTGCAGGTAGCAAAGACGACCGAAAAAGCACCTCAGGGACTTGCCAATTCTTCGGAAGAAGGCTAATCTCCTGGAGTAGCAAGAAGCAGAACTGTGTCGCAATCTCAACGAACGAGTCAGAGTATATCTCTGCAGGCAGTTGTTGCGCACAGTTTCTATGGATAAAGAATCAGTTCGAGGACTACAACCTGCAGTTCAAGGATATTACTCTATACTGTGACTCCTCCAGCGCAATTGCAATAGCCAACAATCCAGTCTCTCACAGCCGGACAAAGCACATTGAGCTAAGGTATCACTTCATCCGGGAACATGTGGAGCATGGAGACATAGATCTCCAATATGTGCCTACAGATAGGCAAGTTACAGATATCTTCACAAAGCCGCTGGACGAGACCAAGTTCTCGTTCTTCAAGACTGAGCTTGGAATGCTCAACAAAGAGGACTAAAGAAGGCTGGATGACTAAGAAGCAAGTAATTGCAAGGGGTTAGTCAAAATCTACTTTTCCTAAACTTTTTCAAAGTTCAACTCGAGAAGCATAAGACATACTCGAGTATGTGACCTTACCTACACGAGTCACGGCAGACCTACTCGAGTAACAACTGACATACTCGAGTATATGAGTGTGCCTACTCGAGTACCTACTTACCTACTCGAGTAAGTCACTTACCTACTCGAGTAAGTCACTTATCTACTCGAGTATTTTTCTCCATCTACTCGAGTACTTTCTGTAGACCAACTCGAGTAACTTCTGACGTTCTACTCGAGTAACCTCTTACCTACTCGAGTAGTCTATCTCTTTCTCGTGTACTGTTTCCCAGATTTTGAAATTTCTTTCTATTCGCCACCCAAGGCTAAATGCCTCCTCTTCCTTTAAATCAATTAGCTGTAATTTAAGAGTTATATATATGAAATTTCGAAAACCCAAACCTACACGACATTATTTCTTTCTCTCGAGTACCCTCTGCCGCTTCGCCTACTCTGCCGATTCGCCTACTCTCCTCCGCCGCAGTTGCAGAGCCGCCTCTCTCCTCACCTCTTCCAGTCAACCGCATCCATGACGACTTCTTCCAAGACCGGCGTCAGATCAGAACTCGTCATCGCCGGTATTGCAGAACTCTCAGATGACTTCCACAACCTCCTCATCCTTCTTGACACCGCCGACCTCTCCTTTATTCTCCAGGAACCCTGTCGTGTTTTATTCCCAGAAGTTGCCGAATTCTTATCCAATCTCAAGGTCAGCAGGAATGGAAAAGTCCTAAAATCCAAAGTAAAGGGTTTGAAACTTAAGTTCACCAAGACCTCTGTCTCTCAGCTTCTCCGAATGCCGATTGTCGATGAAGAAGATGAGTTAGATGATGAAGACTCTGACTGAACAGCCCTTTTCTGTGGCATTTCCCCTGACGCTCAGTATATTAAAAGGTCAGACATGAACGATGAAGGAAAATTTCTAGTTGACATTATTGACAAAATTCTACTGTGCAAGACACACTCCATCAGAGACATTCCCTTATATTTCTTCGATATAATGCAAGCAATTGTCTGCCGCAAGAAATATCAATTTGGTATGCTGATTCTGGATAAAATCAAGGATAGCTTGAAATCCCCTAACTACGCCAGAATTATCTCTCTGCTACTCCATGAAACAAATCCTGAGGTCTTCAACTTCTCTAAAGGGACCCCACTTCATCACATGAAGAAGGTATCCATCTCTTCTATTCAGAGATGAGATCTCAAGTTAAAGAATTCTGCCCAAGCTACAAAGGTTTCAGAAGTTCCAGAAGTTCCAGCTGCAGAGGACAGGACTCCATCTCCTTCTCCTCATCATATGGCCAGCTTGTTGAAACCGGAATCCGGCCTCTTGTGGAGTTCGACCCTTGGGGAAGGGGTGGTCTCGCGCCTACTTTGCTCCTGCAAGAAAAACAACGAGAGAGACAAGAGAGAACAGACCCAAGGGCTCGGCAGGGAGGTCCCACCACAAACCCGGAAGATCTCTGAGCTCTTCCCCTTCTTAGCCAAGAGCCGAGCTAAGGTACCCTCAGAGAACGCTTGAAAATGAGAGTAAGGAGGCACTGAAAAGGGGGGTCCTCTGGGGTACCCCTTGGGTCTTATTTATAGATTTTCAGAATCTGAACTGCCAATAACCAAAAGGACTGACCGGGAAATACCAAAAGGCCCCTGGTTGGGTCTGCCAACAGCCAAACTCCGCTGTTCTGGACAGCTATGCGCAGTCCAGCCTGGTCTGCCAACAGCGAGGCTCCGCTGTTCTGAGTAGCTATTCGCACCCCTGGGGAGTCAGCTCGCCTTCAGTTCCCCCGCAGGAGGCGGGCGCGGTCTGGCCTCGTGGCTCACCTATCCTCCCTGGGCGAGCGCGAGCCGATATGGGCGAGCTGCCTGTCTTCTGCCGGGCGGATCGGCAGCCAGGTCGCGTGTGGGGTTGGCCATCGGTGGTCGCGACTTCGATAGACCCGCCAATTGCGGGTCGCCAGCTCGCTCGCCTCGCCGGCTCGCTCGCCTGAAATGGGCGGGGAGCGGTCCAGCCCTTCTGCCGTATAGCCTGTTTTGTCGCTCGGGTGCGGGTCGCGGGGCCAGGCCTGCTCAACCTCCCTGGCGGGACCCGCTCGCCGGACACAGGGTTGTACACAATCCCCGCTCTTTTTGAGCTTGAATCAAGCTCGGAAAGAATCATCCAACCCGTGTGTTCGGCGAGCTCTGTGCTGAGCTGGCAGAGAATCTTCTGGTGGGGGCCCACTGTCCTGCTATAAATACACACCGCTAACCCCTGGAGGAGGCTCCCCAGATCCCTTCATTTCCCTTGAATTTCTCGATGCCGGTCAGCGAAGAGGTGCGAGCTCGCCTGGCGGCAGCGGGCCTGAAGACTCAGGAGGAGGCCCTCGAGGCTGCCCCTTGGTTATCACGTGGGTCTCCCGGCCCTCTCTTCAGGCCGGCGAAGGGAAAGATTGTCAGGCGGTCTCTGACGGGTGACTGTCCTGGCTCCAGCTCGGCGGCGGGTGTCGAGGTAGCTCCCGGGGTACGTGACCTTTCGCGGATTATTGCCGTAACTCTGACCTTTTGTTTTGCAGGCGATTCCTTGTGAAGAGGTGGGGAATGGGGGAGAAGATCGCCCCCCTCGCGTGTCGCCCGAGAAGGTCGTTGGTTCCCCGGTTCTGGACCGCCCACCTCCGGAAACTCCCTGTCCGGCGGCTTCCCACGGGCTGGGAAAATCTCTTGAGACCCTCGAGGTAGGAAACTTTCAGGGTCGACCGGGCTCTTCTCGCCCATCTGTCGGTGCGGGCGACGTGCCAACCCCTGGTGAGTTGGCTTTTATCGTTGGTTTTGTCTCTTGCTCGCTCATTCTGACCCCTCCCCGTTTGCAGGCTTTAACAGGGCCTCTCCTGAAACCGAGATGAGCGAAGGGTACTCTCCTCCGCCCGACATGGACAGTGTTTCTGACTACCTGGGCGACCCGACCGATGCGGCGGGGATGAAGAGGCAGGTGACGCGGCTATTCCAGAAACACACACTGCTGCTGCAGGAGATCATGAAGAGGATCGATGACGACATGGCCGAGACCGAGGCCCGGCTCGCGGCCTTGGAGGGCCCTCCGCGCGAAGCGGAAGACGACGATGTCACCTCACCGGGCGTGCATATAACGCGAGCCGAGGGGCATCTTAAGAGCGCCATGGAGCAGGTCGGCCTGGCTCAGCGGGAACTGGTTGCGGTTCGCGATTACCACGATCCCCGTGTGCCGCCTCGGTCGGGGACGAAGAGGCGGCACAGGTGGAAGTGGGTCGAGTACTGACCCAGTTGTCTGCCCCTCGCTTGCGGGATACCGCGGGGTTGTTGTCATTTCGGAGCTATCTTGTATTTGTAATCGCTAGCGACTCTTTCAGCCCGCCTATGGGCCTGACTTGTTACTGCTGAGGTTCATTGGAAATATCATGCTGTTTTTATTGTTTTCTGTGGGCGGGTTAAGGGAAAGGTCTGTTCTTCCTTTTGCGCTGATCGGGGCGAGGGCGAGCCGAGGGGCTCGCCAGACGGGATTCTCCCGTCTCGCGCGGAACAGCATGCGGGTGCGGGTTGGGGCTCGCCCGCACTGGTCTTCCGCGGTCGCGGCCGGGCGAGAACCGTGCCGGATCGACCCTTGAGGTGCGGTCGCGCGCGGGAAGTCGAACCGTCGGACTGATTTTTGCTACCCGCACCCCATCTTTCGGCGGGAAGTTTCCCGCCTTTTCTCTTTCCCTATAAATAGGCCTTGCAGGCCCTTATTTCTCCACCGATTCCAAACCCGCCTGCTTCCCGTTCTCCGCGGAGTATCGTCTGTGTTCGCCTTCTGGCTCTTCTTCGCGCGTTCGGCGGCGACTCGATGGGAATGGGCGGAGGCGGCGGCGACATGGACGGCCGAAGCAAGTGCGCTTGGACCTTCTCCGAGCACGATTTTCCTCGCGCCATCCTCTCTGAGCGCGAGTACCTGGATGCCCTTAGCGACCACGTTCCGCCGGGCTTTTCTGCAAGGCGGCCCGGGGATGGGGAGAAGATCAACGACTTGTCTAGGGACGAGCTCTCCATCCCTCTCGCTCACTTTGAAGTAGGCCTGTGACTCCCCCTGTGGCCCGAGGTGCGCCAGGTGCTGAAATACTTCGGGGTTGTCCTGGGCCAGATGACCCCGAACTCCATCGCCGTCATGGTGGGGTTCGCCTGCTTCCTGCGAGAGGAGCGAGTGGAGTTCAGCCTCGCCGTGTTCCGGAAGCTGTTCTCCTTCCGGGCGAATCGAGACGGGACGGCCTACTTCTCCAGCGCCCACCTCAAGGTGCGGGAGACAGTTAACAAGAGTCACAATTGGCTCAAGAGATTCCTGTTCGTCAAAGGGGACTTCGGCAACGTCCCCTTCTCGCCGGTGCAACTTAGCGAGGCGAGCTACCGGCCACCCAGCCTAGGCGGCCACGAAGCTGACCTGTGCGCGTTCTTCGCTGGGAAGAATTTTGAGGTCGCGTTCCTGCGCCGCCATCTTGACGACCTCGCTGCTGTCCCGCCGGGGGGAGGTTTGTCACTCGTCGCTGTTATACCTTATTCCCTTTCTTCCTTTATCTCACTCCTTCCTTCTATCAGGCGAGCGCGACATCCCTCTTCACCCTCCTTACGAGAGCGCTCGTATTCCCCCCGGGGTTCTCGCCCGGGCTCAAGCTGCGGATGCCGCTCAGCGCGACACCCCGTCGGTCCCGGCCAAGAAGCGGCCGGGTGGTGGACAGCCCGCCCCTCCGCCGAAGGTGGCGAAGACCGCGGATCAACAACCCACCGCGAGCCAAAGAAAGGGCAAGGCCCCTGCGTTCCTGCCGACTGAGGGCCCCTCACCCCCGCTGGTTGCTTCGACCAGCGACTCCCCGGTCGGGGCGGCGGGCACCTCCGCGCCGCCGGGCGGGTCTGAAGTCGCTGCGGAGCCGGTGCCGATAGGGCATCGTAACTTCGGCTATGGCGAGAGGTACCAGGACGAGCTCGGCGTCCCGCTTCTATCGTGGGATAAGGAGTCGAACCGCGCGATGATCTCGACCCTGCTGCCGAGCTGGATGGAGCAGGATACCATCGGCGGGGAGGCGTACAACTTCTCCTTTGTCCTGTACTCTCGCGAAGACGCCGCCATTTATGACAAGGAGGAGACGCGAGTGCTGATTCATGAGAGCGCGCGGGCCCATCTGCGCGGTCTGGAGCTGGCTCACATGGTGGGGAGGCGCTGCACCCAGGTGGAGTGGAACGCCGCGTCCATCCAAAAGATGGCGGATGAGAAGAAAGAGGCCCGAAAGCTCGCTCGGGTGGACGCGGACCTTCACAGGGGGCGAGCCGCCGCTGCCGAGGAGACCCTCGCGCAGTACCTGGGCGGGGTGGTACGTGCTCAACCTGAATTACCCTCCCCCCTTTTCGCGGGCACAGCTGAAGATTATTCTTATTCCTTTCCCCAGGACGCGGCGACGGCGAGCCGGATGGGTGCCGAGATCGCCACCCTTGGCCAAGAGAAGGCGGCGTTGGAGGCGCGGGTACGCGAGCTGGAGGCCGCCGCCGCTGTCCCTCCTCCAGACAGCAGGGTCTGCCCGCGCGAGCACCTCTCCGACTACGACCTGGAAGTGCTAATGCAAAAGAACGCGGCCAGCGCAGCGAAATACACGATGCAAATGCTGCGGCGTGCGGATCTGCTTACGAGCGAGGCAGCGGGACTCTCGGCGGAAGACGTGGTGCCGGCGCTGTTTCTCCCCGTGCCGGAGCCTGGCGACAAAGGCTTCCGGCCCATTTAGGATTTCTCAACCCTGATCTCGCGTTTCCACAGACTCTCGTAACTTACTTTTTTTAGATGAACATTATTATGTATACCAATCTGTTCTGAGATGTATGCGCGAGTTGCGCTTATACTTCGTATTTTTTAGCTATTGTTCCTTTTATGAATGTCCTTTTCGCCCGCCTTATTTTTCCAACGCTGTTATTGCCGGATGGCGCGACCTGCCCCTGCGGCCCGGCTCTGACAAGGCGGCAGCCCGTCCGCCGAGCGAGGCGAGCCGGTTCGTCCCTCGAGCGAGGCGAGCCGGCTCGTCCCTCGTCCGCATGCCTAATTCTCTGCGGACTCTCGCCCAGGCCTTTGCGTTTACTCGGCCGCCTTTCCTGGGGCTTGAGGGTGGGGCTATGCTAGACCCTTTCCCCCTTTTTTGACTAACTCTTGTGATTCCGACCTGCTGCTCACGCCTTTCGAGTAGTTCCCGGCCTCGCCGGCCAGGTGGGAGTCCGGCAACGTGATTTGTTCTGGGTCGCAGGTCATCGCTTACTGAGTCATTCCATCGAGTGACTTCCGGCCCTGCCGGCTAGGTGGGAGCCTGGCAGCGGGATCTTCTCGAGGCTAGGGATGACATCGAGTGACTTCCGGCCCTGCCAGCTAGGTGGGAGCCTGGAAGCAGGATCTTCTCGGGGTCCAGATTCATTCCATCGAGTGACTTCCGGCCCTGCCAGCTAGGTGAGAGCCTGGCAGCGGGATCTTCTCGGGGTCCAGATTCATTCCATTGAGTGACTTCCGGCCCTGTCAGCTAGGTGGGAGCCTGGCAACGGGACCTTCTCGAGGCTAGGGATGACACCGAGTGACTTCCGGCCCTGCCAGCTAGGTGGGAGCCTGACAGCGGGATCTTCTCGGGGTCCAGATTCATTCCATCGAGTGACTTCCGGCCCTGCCAGCTAGGTGGGAGCCTGGCAGCGGGATCTTCTCGAGGCTAGGGATGACACCGAGTGACTTCCGGCCCTGCCAGCTAGGTGGGAGCCTGGCAGCGGGATCTTCTCGGGGTCCAGATTCATTCCATCGAGTGACTTCCGGCCCTGCCAGCTAGGTGAGAGCCTGGCAGCGGGATCTTCTCGAGGCTAGGGATGACACTGAGTGACTTCCGGCCCTGCCAGCTAGGTGGGAGCCTGGCAGCGGGATCTTCTCGGGGTCCAGATTCATTCTAATTCTCTGAGCAAGCTTAGGTATGACAATCCTGGGGAGGGAGAGAAGAAAGACTTCATTATAATAAATCGTGTCGCTTACAGGAGCTTAGGGAAAAAACCTATTCAAGTCGTCTCCACTCCAGGTGAGACTCAGGGCCTCGCCCTCTACATTTTGGAGTCGATAGCCCCCCGACTTCAAAGCTTCCTTCACAATGAATGGCCCCTCCCAGCTGGGGTTGAGCTTCCCTACGGACGCTGACCTCCCTGCCGCGTCCACCTTTTTCAGCACCAGGTCCCCTTCTGCGAACTGCTTGACCCTGACGTGCTTGTCAAAGTATTTTGCCATCCTCCTTTTGACCTCCTCCTGTCGGATGGCTGAAAGATCCCTCAACTCTTCCACCATGTCAAGGGAGAGTCTCAGCTCTTCCCCATTCTCGGCTTGCCATTCCTCTCGGCCCTCCCTGTCTGTTCCGACTCGCGGCGTTTGGACCTCAAATTCTATGGGGAGAACCGCCTCCCACCCATGGGAGAGCTTGAAGGGAGTCTCCCCCGTGGCCGTGTTAGGGGTGGTTCTAAGGGCCCAAAGAACGGCGGGGAGCTGCTAAACCCAGCTCCCCCTCAAGTTTTCCACCTTCTTCTTGAGGAGATTGACGATGATCTTGTTCGCCGCCTCCACCTGCCCGTTGCTCCTGGGGTGGTGGACCGAGGTGAACCTGAGGTCGATTCCAAGCTGCTCGCAGAAGCTGGTGAACCCGGCACTGGCGAACTGGGGTCCGTTATCGGTGACGATGGCTTGTGGCATCCCGTGGCGACAGATGATCTCCCCCCAGACGAAGTTCCTGATCACTTGGGAGGTCACCTTGGCCAATGCCTTCACCTCCATCCACTTTGATAAGTAGTCAATCATCACTAGGAGGAACCTTCTCTGGCCGCTGGCCTGGGGGAACGGTCCAACCAAATCCATTCCCCAGATTGCAAAAGGCCAGGGGGCCGTGATACTCTTGAGTTGTTGGGCCGGCTGTAGCTGGAGGGGGGCAAACAGCTGGCACTTATGACATCTCCTTGCGAACTCCGCGGCGTCTCGGCCCAGGGTGGGCCAGAAATACCCTTGTCTGATTATCCTTCCTTCTAGGGTCCGACTCCCGGAATGACTTCTGCACTCTCCGGAGTGGACTTCCTCCAGGATCCTCTGCGTCTCACCCTCGGCTACGCAGCGAGCCAACATCCCGGAGAGGGTCTTCCGGTACAGCTGCCCGTCCTTAAGGAGGTAGTAAGCTGACTTGTGCCTTAGCTTCTTCCTGTCCACCCCCTCCGGATACTCTCCCGTGGAGAGGAAAACTACCACTGGGTCCATCCACGAAGGCTGCTGATCGATCTCCATGAGCTCTCCTTCTTCGATGGAGGGGCGGAACAGGTCGGTGATGGTGCCCCCTGCTCGGGGGCCGTGCTTCGCCAGTTGGTCGGCCTGTTCATTCTCTCCCCTTGGCACGTGTCGGATGGAGAAGGTCTGGAAGGTCCCTATGACCCCCTTCGCTTTGGCCAAGTATAATTTCAAAGCGGGCTCCCTTGCTTCGAACTCCCCGTTGATCTGGGAAGCCACCACCATGGAGTCGGTTAGGACCTCCACATCCAGCACCCCCAGCTCTCTGGCCAGGCGCAGCCCCGCTATCACTGCTTCGTACTCGGCCTGGTTGTTGGTAATGGGGAAATGCACCACCACCGTCTGCTCAATCTGAGTCCCTTGAGGGCTTTCCAGAACCACTCCTATCCCGAGAGAATGCTTTCCTGAGGCTCCATCTACCCTCACCTTCCAAGGAGTCGGGCAAGTGAGCTCCTCCTCTGCTACTTCTACCACGTAGTCGGCCAGGAAGTCGGCCATCGCCTGAGCTTTGATCGAGAGCCGCGGAACGAAGGAGACATCGAACTCGCTTAGCTCCACCGACCACTTGGCCAGCCGGCCTGAGTGCTCCACCCCCTCGAAGATGTTGCGGAGAGGATGGTCGGTCACCACTCGGATCGAGTGCGCCTGGAAGTAAGGCCGTAGCCTCCGGGCCGAGATGATTAATGCGAATGCAAGCTTCTCCAGGATCGGATACCGGAGCTCGGCCTTCCTCAGGACCCGGCTGACATAA
Organism: Platanthera guangdongensis; assembly: GCA_039583875.1. Taxonomy (NCBI): domain Eukaryota; kingdom Viridiplantae; phylum Streptophyta; class Magnoliopsida; order Asparagales; family Orchidaceae; genus Platanthera; species Platanthera guangdongensis. The sequence goes on from CM077163.1 coordinate 12,155,708, forward strand.
TAAATGGGGAGCTGCCTCTTCCCCTCTTCACGTACTAAGACGGAGCTCAAGGCCTCTGCCCCGACCCCGAGATATAAGAACAAATCCTCACCCTCCTTCGGCCCCTGGAGCAGCAGAGCCTGTGTCAACTACACCTTGAGGGCCTGGAAGGCCTCTTCACATTCCTTGCTCCATTTAAACCTCTGGCCTCCCCTCAACGTTTTGAAGAAAGGGGAGCACTTCTCCCCTGACCGAGAAAGGAAGCGACTCAGTCCTGCTAGCTTCCCTGTCAACCGTTGGACCTCCTTTGCATTCCATGGGGACCCTAGCTCCAAGATGGCCTTGACCTTGTCTGGATTCGGCTCGACCCCCGCGGGGGTGAGGAGATGCCCCAGGAACTTCCCCCGGCTTGCCCCAAAGACACACTTAAGGGGATTCAGCCGCATTTTGTATCTGCGCAGGGTGGCGAACGTCTCCTCCAGGTCCCGAAGGTGGGAGTCCACGTCCCGGCTCTTGATCATGAGGTCGTCCACGTACACCTCCAAGTTCCTCCCCCTCTGTTCCTTGAAGACCCTATCCATCATTTTTGGTAGGTGGCCCCAGCGTTCTTCAGCCCGAACGACATCATCTTGTAGCAGTAGCAGCCGTCCCCTGTGATGAATGAGACATCCTTGATGTCCGGGGGGTGCATCCTGATCTGATGGTAACCTGAAAAGGCATCTAAAAAACTCATTACAGAAAAGCCGACGGCGGAATCAACCAGCGCGTCGATCCGAGGCAAAGGGTAACAGTCTTTGGGACAAGCTTTATTAAGAAGGGAAAAATCGATACACAACCGCCAGCGGCCGTCTCCTTTTTTGACCATCACAACGTTGGAGACCCAGCCGGGGTACTGAATTTCAGACACGAAGCCAGCTTTGAGGAGCTTCGCCACCTCCTCCCTGATGGGTTCTGCCAGCTTGTCCGCCGTGGATCTCTTTTTCTGCTGGACGGGGCGTGTCCCTGGGTCCAAGTTGAGGCGGTGGCAGGCCACATCCGCGTCAACCTCCGGCATCTCCGCGGCGTTCCAGGCGAAGATGTCCACGTTCTTCTGGATTCACTCCAGCATCCGGCCCTGGTCCTCCGGGATCAGCCCTCCGCTGACGCGAACCTTCTCCATCCTTCCTCCCCGGGTAAGCACCTCCAGCTCCACTACTTCTTCCGCCGCTTCCAGCCTGGATCGTTCCCCCCATCCTTCGGCGTCCCCCTCCTCCGGAATGGGGACCTCTACCTCCATCTCCCCTCCTACGGCCCTTACTTCGGCCACTTCCTCCAGATTTCCCACTTCCGCCTTCTCTGCGCAGTCCTTCACCCCCAGCTCCACCTCTCCGGCTTCCTGCCCGTCCTCCTCCATCCTCTGCCCCATCTCCTCGGCCCCTTCCTGCCAAGAGATGGTGTTCACCGCGGTGACGTAGCACTCCCGCGCCACCTTTGGGTCTCCCCTAACCCTGACCTGCACCCCCTCAGCGTTGAACTTCAGGCACTGGTGGAAAGACGAGGGGACGTAGCGGAAGGCGCTAATCAGGGGCCTCCCGAAGATTGTGCTGTAGCTGCTGGGGGCGTCCACAATGACGAACTTGCAGTTTTGGGACTGCCCCCCCAGGGTGACATGGAGGCCGACTCCTCCCTCTACCTCCTTCCTTTCTCCCGAGAATCCGAACAAGGGCCCGTCCGAGGCCAGCACCCTCTTAGCTTCCACTTGCATCGCGTCAAACGCCTTTTTGAAGACGACGTTCACGGAGCTTCCATTGTCCACGAGGATCCGAGAGACAGTGAAGTTCTCGATGGCGGCCTTGATGACCAGCGCATCACAGAACGGATCCTCGTGGTCTGGCATATCACTTCTGGAGAAGGTGATCCTCTCCTCTGGCGGCGGGGTTTGGGACGTAGAGGCGACGCTCCGCCGGTACATGGTGTGGAGGCTTGCCTTGCGGGAAGCCTCGATCCCCACTCCCCCGTGGATCACTCCGATCCCTCCTCGGGTCCCCACATCCACCCGGTCTTCACAGCGATCCTCCTCCGCCCGAGGCAGGACCTCCTCGATCCTCACTTCCTGCCGCACCTCCTCCTGCTGCTGCTGCCGCCCCCTGTTCCCCCTCATTTCCAGGAACTCCGGACACGTGGCTGTTGCGTGCCCCTCTTCCAGATGGAAGTCGCAATAGGGCAGCTCCACCCTAAACTCCCTTCTCCTCCTTCTCATGACCCCTCTCCTCGTTCCCAGGGCTATGGCCATGGCCTCCTCCTGATCGGGGAGCCGAGGCCTCTGACCTTGCCTCCAGCCCGGTGGGTGGAACTGATCCTGTCTCCCCTGATGGTGACCCCTTCCGTAGTACCCCCCTTGTGGCCCCTGCCCCTGCCACTCAGGTCTCCAGCCCAGCCGGCGGTCGGGCTCCTGGCGCCCCCACCTCGGCGGCTGCTGCCATTGGGGCTGCCTCTGCTCCCTCTGCTCCCTTTGCCTAGGCTCCCCCCTTCTCTCTTCCTGTCCTCTTCCTCCCTTCGACTCCTTTTCCTCCTCAGTCGCCCACCTGGCCAACTTCCTTGCAAATTCTGGGTTTGATGCCTCCCCGTCGACCTCTCTTGCCGCCCTCTCCATCAGCTCCTCGTAGGAGAGGGGGGAATTCTCTTCAGCTCCATGCAGAAGAAACCCTGCTGCAGGCCTAGGGTGAAGGCCATCATCAGACTGTGGCCCGACATCTCCCTGACTTGGGTAACCTCCTCCTGGAACCGATCCACATAGCTCCCCAACGTCTCGTTCACCCCCTGCTTTATGTGGAACAGGGACTCAGACTCCTTCTTCCTCTTCTTTGAGGTAGTGAACCTCAACATGAACCCTCGGCGCAGGTCCTCGAAGCAATAGATGGAACTGGCCGGCAGCTGGTGGAACCACTCCCTTGCCTTCTCTCGGAGGGTGATGGCGAAGAGACGGCACTTGAATCCGTCCGACATCTGACGGATGGAGACTACGTCCTCGAACCACTAGACGTGCTGAACCGGGTCTCCCTTCCCGGTGTAGTAGGTCATCTCGGGCTCCCTGAACCCGTCTGGTACTGGAGCTGAGGAGACCAGCTCGCTGAAGGGGCTGCCTCCCCCCACCTGGCGGGCCGGCGAGTCTCGCGGGCCCAACTCGCCGAACCGGCCTCGGCCTGCCGAATTGGGGAAGAGCTCGCGCCCCGGGAGCTCGCTTCCTCGGCCTTCCTCGGCCACCTCCTTCCCGGCTCGCCTGCCGGGAGCGTCCTCGCCCAAGGAGGGGGCGGCCGCGATCGGGATCACCGGAGTCGAGCACTCGGCCCGCGTGCCGAGCGCGATCTTGACCAGAGTCAGCACCTCATTCCTGAAGTCTTCAAACATTCCCACCGTTGCAACAGGTGGTAGGGGTGGCGAGTCCTGTCTGTCAGATCCTTGACCTCCCGTCATTGAGCTCGCCGAAGCTTTTCTGCACTGACCACTCTCCACGCTCACCGCACCAAAATGTTGAAACTGGAATCCGGCCTCTTGTGGAGTTCGACCCTTGGGGAAGGGGTGGTCTCGCGCCTACTTTGCTCCTGCAAGAAAAACAACGAGAGAGACAAGAGAGAACAGACCCAAGGGCTCGGCAAGGAGGTCCCACCACAAACCCGGAAGATCTCTGAGCGCTTCCCCTCCTTAGCCAAGAGCCGAGCTAAGGTACCCTCAGAGAACGCTTGAAAATGAGAGTAAGGAGGCACTGAAAAGGGGGGTCCTCTGGGGTACCCCTTGGGTCTTATTTATAGATTTTCAGAATCTGAACTACCAATAACCAAAAGGACTGACCGGGAAATACCAAAAGGCCCCTGGTTGGGTCTGCCAACAGCCAAACTCCGCTGTTCTGGACAGCTATGCGCAGTCCAGCCTGGTCTGCCAACAGCGAGGCTCCGCTGTTCTGAGTAGCTATTCGCACCCCTGGGGAGTCAGCTCGCCTTCAGTTCCCCCGCAGGAGGCGGGCGCAGTCTGGCCTCGTGGCTCGCCTATCCTCCCTGGGCGAGCGCGAGCCGATATGGGCGAGCTGCCTGTCTTCTGCCGGGCGGATCGACAGCCAGGTCGCGTGTGGGGTTGGCCGTCGGTCGTCGCGACTTCGATCGACCCGCCAATTGCGGGTCGCCAGCTCGCTCGCCTCGCCGGCTCGCTCGCCTGAAATGGGCGGGGAGCGGTCCAGCCCTTCCGCCGTATAGCCTGTTTTGTCGCTCGGGTGCGGGTCGCGGGGCCAGGCCTGCTCAACCTCCCTGGAGGGACCCGCTCGCCGGACACAGGGTTGTACACAGCTCCTCTGGTGCACCAAGTGAGGGGGAGCCTGCTCCTTCTAGCCAAGTCAGGCAGCCCTCTCCTCAGCCAGAAATTCCTTCCCTACCTCAAACTCCACAAAGTCCAGCCACTCCTTCAGATCAAGTACCTCAAGACTCTCTTCTGTCTACAGTTGCTGCTATAGATGCTATGATTGCAGAGCTCTCTGAAGAAGTGCTCCCCCCTCGTCCTCTATCTCCTCCAGCTCCAACCCCTGAAGGTCACAAGGACTTTTCTCCAGCCCAGTATCCTGCCCATTCTCCAGCCAGGACTCCAACACCATCTCCACATCCTCCAACAGACAAGCCAGACACCATTCTTATTTCTGATGAGCCTTCTCCTGAGCCAGCTGAGGCCCCTCTCAGAAATCTAGAATTCTCTCTTCCTCAGGATACAGAAGAAGGGGTTGATCACACTCCTACCACTAGAGCTCACAGCTCTGTGATAATTGAAGAACTAGCTCCTTGGGTAACTCCTTCTCTTCCTATTGCTGCTCCCTCTACTACTGCTGTTACAGTCTCTTCCTCCTCAGATTTGCTGCAACACATTGCACTTCTTCTTCAAGAACAGAGAACTTATTTTGACACTTCTCTAAAAATAGTCACTGACAAGGCAACTGCTCTTGAGACTGAGATGAGCAGAGGCTTTGCTGAAATTCAGCATAACACTGACAGGCTCAAGTACTTATTTCAACTTGGTGGCAAAGCCCTTGACCACACTATCACTAGTGTTGGCAATGTTATGGAACAAGGTGTCACCCTGACAAACAATCAGATGGAGCTAGATAAGAGAACTGAGGCTAACAAAATGAAGATCTGTGAAGAAGTGGGTATTTTCAAAGATGATACTATAGCCCAGCTATCTGTTCAGAGGATTCATTCTAAAGAAAGTTACAAATCGAGATCGACATCACTGTTCATTTTCTCTCTCTGATTTTGTAAAAGCAAGAAGATCCAGATCTGGGCCGAGATTCTCTTCACCGATCTCTGATAGTGCAGCAAAGTCCATAAGAAGAAGCTTTCTGGCCGTTTCATCAGATCTGATTGGATTTACTATTTGTATAATTTTCAAAAACTTTATTAATCTTGTATGAGAAAGTTTCTCCGAGTGTAGGAGTTTTTCACTCCGAGTTTGTAAGAAGTGTTATCTTCCGAGGTGTAGATCCCGTTGTTTGGATCGAGTTTGTAGGAACTTTGTTCCAAGGGTAGGATCGATTTTTGATCCGAGATAGTGGAGTAGTCGAGTCTAGTTGATTGCTAGATCGGTGAGGGAAAGTGGATGTACCCAAGGGAGGGGAACCACTATAAATCTTGTGTCGTCTGTGATATTGGTAGATAGTTCTGTGATGTGCTCTAATTATTTTTTATTCCGCGAAAGACGCACAACTCACCTATTCACCCCCCCCTCTAGGTGATTTAGGTTGACCATTGTTTTCTTTCAGAGGGTACAGCCATGTGTCTCCATCTTGGAGGTTTGGAAGAGAGAGAGAAGGAGAGGGGAGTGGAGGGAAAATAATGGTGGGCCTCCATTTGGGCCCATTCCTCTTCTTTTCTAATTGATTTGGGGGCCCAAGGAATGAGGGGAGTAAGGCCATATTCATCCATGGAGAGGGTATGTGCTCCTCCTTAGGAAAAATTCCAAAAAAACATGGAGAAAGAGGAGGGTTTTACCAAGTCAACCATGGGGTGGGTCCCCCATGTGGGTCAAAGTCAAAGTGAGTCCAAGTCATCGGGATCGGGTCAAAGTTAGAGTGTCGTGTCACAATTGGTGTGCACACACTTTTCTGTACACGGTTGTGCTTGATTTGACCATGGGTTGACCACTTATCGTCAAAATTTCCCGAGACCACTTCTGTTGACTTTATATTCACCACATGAGTCCAATGTCACTGATTGGGGTTGCATCAGAGTCTGTTTGGCAAAAGTCCAAAATTTGTGTGTCGCATCGTGCTAAAACAGTCAAAATGTTTATATTCATCGTTAGACATCGGATTGTGACGTGATGAGTTCTGATGTACTCGTATGGGTCATAGGAGGCCACAAGAACTGACAGAATTCAAATTGGAGTTCTCTAGGCCGATATTCAAAATCTTGCTCTCGTGACGTTTTACGAGAAGCATTCACATCCACCATATGACCTCAGGGTCTAACGGAACGAGTTCCGACGGCTCGTATTGACTATACGAGGCCACGAGAACTGACATAACTCAAATCGGAGTTCTCTAGCTCCATTTCCAGCCTAGGGTTACCTCTACCGGGTCAGGGGTTCACTTTTATTGGGCCCACTAGGGTTCTGGTTGCCCAATAAAAGGCGCGATGTTACAGTCTGTAGTCCTGCTTCTAACACATATGTTTGTACATGTTAGTCGTCTGTTTTCACTCAGTCATGCTGAAATGTATAGTTTTGGTAAGCCCCTTTTGATGTGTGTATAGGGCTACCAGTTGTATGTACAGTGTTGGTAAGCCCTTATGTTGTATGTAAAAGCGCTACCCGTTTCATCGTTATAAAACTTTAATGAAATGGAATGATTTTATTTTGTTATGATATTTTACTTCTCGTACTCTATCATATATTGTTGTACTATGGATGTTCTTACCATGCTCAATAGAGAATGCTTATGCTAAATTGTAGCGATAGCCGTAAGGGGCTGTTACAACCACCGTGCCAAATAGAGCCTGAGTCTTAAGAAGTGTAACTTCAGTAAAAGATGCCTTAATTCTTTATCCGGTTTGAAGTTAGAAATGATGAAATCAAGTTTTGACACATCGAGTATTGAAGCAATCTAGGACTGTTCTAGATTGCTTTAGACTCTGTTTGGCATGGTGTTGGCGGTCATAAACGCGTGGGTTAAACCGTCATTTGTTAAGAATTACATAGCAAACATCATTTGTTTGAACATAAAAGTGGATGAAGTCCCTTAGGTGGGCGTTAATGAATGACAATTTAACCCTCATGTTCATGACGGCCAAACAGAGCCTAAATATTCGATGATTGAAACCTCTCAGCCAGTCGCTGGAGGTGTCATTGTGCCCCCACAAGAAGTTGGAAGTCGCAGATGTTGATCATGTGCTTCTTCCGAGGCTACTGATCTGGAGCAAGACATTTTTAATGCTTCCAAACATTTTCCATGAGCTATTCATTAACCAGGAACACATTGTCAGGATTAGAAGCACGTGTCAGACAATATTGATCGAAATCGGCTTGCTAATAGGTGAATGAGAAGTTCGTTAATACCTATGATCACAAGAATCACTGGTGAATTAAATATCAACCTACGATATTATAGTGAAAAATGAAGTTCAATAATGACTTTTATATTTGGTGTGGTAATAACATTATGATGGTATGAAAATAAAAAAATTTATAATATGTTTTATTATTATTATTTTTATATTTCTGTCCTGAAAAGTAAATTTAAAATACAAGTTATTAAACTAAATTTCATTAATTTATATATCTAATGACAAAAACCTGTTTGATTCATTGGACGAGTCCTGTAAGTCAAGGGTGTTCCAGGAAGATGGAGAAAGCAAAGTTATTGAAGGCAAAAGAAGCATTACTGTAAGAAACACTGATAGGAATTGCAGGGTTTTACAATATGTACAGTTTGATTCTAGTTTGGCTCAGAATCTTCTTAGTGTTGGGCAATTTCTAACCAATGAGTACACAATCATCTTCAAATCAAATGCCTGCTCCATTTATGATTCCTCTAACAATCAAATAATTGAAGGCGCAATGTCTAAGAATCGGATTTTTCCTCTCCATCTGGAACCATCAAATCAGGCTGCCCTCTCCATTGTGGGTTGCAACACGAATCTAGTTATCATTTGGCACAACTGATTGAGACACTTAAATTTCATCTCTTTGAAGCATTTGATAGAAGATAACCTTGCACTTGGAATACCACAACTTGAAGTTCATCATCACCAATGTGAGACATGTACTCTTAGAAAGTCTCATAGACTTCCTTTCAAGCCAGCACAAGAACAAAGTTCACAACCCCCGAAGCTTATTCACTGTGATTTATGGCGGTCTGCCACTATTACATCACAAGGATGAATGAGGTATGTTTTCTTACTTGTTGATGACTATACAAGGTACTCTTAGATCCACTTTCTAACTCAAAAATCAGAAACTTTTTCATTGTTCTGTAATTTCAAAAGAGAAGTAGAAAAGAAGTTTGAGGAACACATTAAAATAGTGAGAAGTGATAATATAAGAGAATTCTCCTCACACCCATTTAAGCATTTCTGTCAAATGAATAGTATAGTACATGAATTCACTGTTGTTAAAATACCACAATAGAATGGAGTGATTGAAAGAAGAAACCGAACCATTGCTGAGATGACTAGGTCACTGCTCATTCACAAAATGGATAAAAGTCTTTGGGCAGAGGCTGCAAGAACTGCAGTCTACCTTCTAAATAGAGTACCAACCAAAGCCTTGAAGAATATTACTCCCTATGAGAAACTATATGCAAAAAACCCTAAGCTAGATCATCTGAAGACTTTTAGATGCATAACATTTGCCCACATACTTAAAGAGAAAAGAAAAAAGCTTGATCCCACAAGTGAGAAATGCATCTTTATCTGATATAGTGAAAATAGAAAGTCTTATAGACTGTGGAATCCAGTCACCTCTCAAATGATTATCTCCAAAAATAAGGTGTTACATGAAAATGATACATGAGAATGGACATCAGACATTGAAGGTAAACCTATTTCTTCAAGTTCTCCGGTTGAGCTAACTATAAAACCCTTCCAGGAGACATCAGAAGAAACAAGTGAGGCATATTTGTAGCCAGAAGGTGAACCAGTGACAGAAGAAGACAATAAAGCTGCCTCTAATGAGTCATCATTGCCCAGAAAAACAAGGTCTCTCACTGACATATATGAGAATACTAATGCGGTTTTATTTCACAGCACACCCACATGTTATGCTGAAGCAACTCTTTCAAAAAAATGGCAAAATGCAATGCCAGAAGAAATAAACTTAGTATAGAAGAATGGTACTTTGAGTTTGGTTCAAAGACCTGCTCATAAAGCTGTAATTGGTTTGAAATGGGTATTTAAATTAAAATGCAATGAAGTGGGAGAAGTAATTAAACATAAGGCCCGAATAATTGCAAAGGGGTACAACCAACACCTGGGAAAGAATTCATTGAGACATTTGCTCCAGTGGCCCGTATGGAGACAATACGGTTGGTCCTGTCAATTGCTGCCAACAACCATTATCCAATCCACCACCTTGATGTTAAATCAGCATTTTTAAATGGGACACTTGAAGAGGAGATCTATGTTGGGCAGCCATAGGGGTTCAAGAAGAAAGGGAAAGAGTGCCATGTTTACTGTTTGCACAAGGTCCTATACGGGCTAAAACAAGCCGCGCGAGCTTAACATTACAATATCACATCATACGTCTATCAAGAAGGTTTCATTGCCAATAAGAATAAACCCTCATTTTTATCAGAAGGGAACCTGGCAGAATTGATCCCATCATATGCCTCTACGTCAACAACCTACTCATAACAGGAGGATCAAAGATTTCAATTGTTGAATTTAAGAAGAAGATGCAAGCAAGGTATAAGATGAATAACTTGGGCACTTTAAGAATTTTTCTAGGAATGCAGGTAAAGCAAAATGTTGGACATATTTTTCTTTCTCAAGAATCTTATGCTAAGGAACTCCTGAAGAGGTTTAACATGAGTGATTGCAATCCTTGCTTGACACCCATGTGTACTGGGGACAAGCTCTGCAAAACTCAAGATGAAGATGAACCAGTTGATGAAGAACATTATAGGAGTTTGGTGGGATCGTTGATTTATCTCACTCACCCCTGGCCTGACCTGGAGCATGCTGTCAACATGGTGTCTAGGTTTGTTAGTAAACCTAAGAAACAACATCTAAGCACAACAAAAAGAATCCTCAGATTATACAAGGTTGTGGTTTGGGATTTCCCAAACACTTTTGTATCTTTGCATTACTGTTATTATCAACAAAATTGGTGCTATTAGCACTGCCCAAAGTTCTAAAAAATGATATGTCCATTTTGATAAAAATTGTTGAAGGACTATTTAGATATTTTGCCTAAATTTTTTTAGCCTCAAATGTTATTATTTTGACATTTTGTACTTCAAAATTATTGAGTTGGTTTGATTCTCAAACCCAGGCCTTTTGGCAGATTGCACCCCTGAAATCCCTCTCTTTGGCACTTTGCACCTCCAATTCATTAATATGGCACTTTGCACTCCTCAATTCAAACTTTTTGGCACTTTGCACCCTCCGGTGCTTTGATGGAGGGCAATTTGGTCATCACATATTTATATCCTCTTTATTTGCCTTATTTATCTCAAGCCCTAGCCATCGTGTTTTTCTCTCCCGATCCCTAAGAAGCCGCAAGATGCCACTACGCCTCGCCAGAGTGTTGGTGTAACACCCCTATCCGTCGCATAGCATATAGCAGTAGGTCCGGCCGGGGCCCGACGCCATAGACTACAGACAGACCGAGTGGTTACTCATGGAAACCATCCAACCAATCATACGTCCTACACAGAGCATTCTAGCGGAAGCAGTTTAAATAAGTTGCAATAAAGAACCCAACACTAAAGCATGAATGTCCACTAATACCAAATAGGAATGTTATACATACACCAGTACAAGCCTTAAGGCCTTACAAAATTGTTCACTTCATATTACATGTTTTACAAACCTCGGCACGCAGGCCGGTCATACATGAATAAAAACAATAAACACTCCAAATAGGCCTTCGAGGGTCGGCTTCGCAATTTGGGCTTTAGCCCGCTATTGACCGCTTGGTCCAGCCGCACCTGCAAGCAACAAAACCACAGCACGGTGGCAAACAAAGGCAACGGTCAGCAATGCTGACCAAATTATAACGATCCCGCCCCCAACTCGGGGCGGCGATGCTCCTTCCCTGCATTTAATTAGCAAAAGCGAGTAATATAACAACTCATTGCATCACAGGCGTTGGCACGCATGGCCACACGCCCCGTGCTCTCAGGGCACATTCTCGATGATCGCAGTCTAAGCCGCTAACTCACCACCATCTCCAGGACGGTAATATCTCGTGAGCAAAGTTGGTCTTTTAGGCAGATGTTACGACACTTTAATGTCATCAACAGCCTATGCCACGACACTTTAATGTCATCGACAGAAAGACCCGACCTCTATGCCTTCGGCATAACGCAGGAACGGTTCCTACTCAACCCGTTGCTCACTTGCCACGACACTTAAATATCATCGGCATGAGTTAAGTTTCCCCGAAGCCCGTGAATCGAACGTACAATATTACATAACCCAGTTATGTACTAGTTGGCTCCTAGGCCCACAAGTTGGCAAGATCACGCATCCGCCCAGTTTTCCGGGTGCACCTTTGGGTTAATCCCCAAGGCTCCCTGTTGCAATCTACCACGTAGAAAACCCGAAAAACAACCAATCGCGTGGAGTCTTCTCCGGCATTTATGCAATGCAACATCACCGATCCAGACCAACATGTCCGGGTAGGCTTCACACAACATGCCTATGTCCGTTCTCGCTTACGGACTCTAAACAACGGGGAATTCACATATCTACCCGAAGGAACGCCTCCAACTCACCGCAAACTCGCGAGAGCGGGCTTCCTATGCAAATAAGGAGAGCTACTCATGCTCAAGAAGAGAATCGTTACCCTTGCGTTCTTATTTGGCGCCATGGAAAAGTAAGCGGATGAAAAGCACCACACTAGCTTTGCCTCCGTGGATCCGGAGTCGGCTCGCGATTTGGAGCTTCGAAGCTCCTCCAATGGCCGGATCTAGCTTCTTCTTCCTTCCTTGGCTCTCCTCTCTCTCTAAGATTTAGAAAGATAATAACTTATGAAAAGTGAGGGTTTCTAAGGCCCAATCCCGGGTATATCCCTTCAGGAACAACCCCCAGCCGTTGGATCATCAATTAAAGAAAAGAACGGCTTTGATTCGGGACTGAAATGCCCAATCTGGACCGCACACGGCCTGACACACGCCCGTGTCCAGGGCTGTGTGCCTCATTCGCCGTCAAAATTGGCTTGCCTGGAACAACACACGGGCATCAAACACGCCCGTGTTCGACTTGACACGCTCGTGTTCCACCTGACACGGCCGTGTGGCCGGCCGTGTACCCCCATCGATTTTCCCTAAAAACAACCCGAGCACTACACGGGTTCTAGGACACGCCCGTGTCCTTGCCCGTGTCTACCTCAACACGCCTGGGCTCCAGGCCGTATACACGGTCTCGACACTCGACACTTCGTCAAGCGAAGATCGTCGACCTGACGACACGGCCTTGGACACGCCCGTATCCTAGGCCGTGTGCCTTGTCTCGACACATCGTCGAGCACAATTCGACGACTCCCCGGGACGAGTGTCGACACGGGTTGACACGCCCTGCGACACGCCCATATCGTAAGCCGTGTGCCAAGTCTCGACACATCGTCGAGCGCAGTGTCGACTTCATGGGCTTAGTGTCGACACGGGTCGACACGCCCTGCGACACGCCCGTGTCGCAGGCCGTGTGCCCTGTCTCGACACAACGTCGAGCGAAATTCGTCGACACCCTGGGCCGATCATCGACACGGCCTTGACATGCCCTGGGACACGCCCGTGTCCCAGGCCGTGTGCCTCCTGCCAGAACCCAAAACTGGCTCAAAACGTCCCCCGTCGCTCCTTTGAGTTTCAGGGCATTACAGTTGGAGTTTCTGCTGCTCACCGGAAGGTCTCATCCCGTCAGAGTTCTTGCAGGCCAGCAAAGTTCTTCCATTTTCTGTAGCCTGAAGAAGTCACTGCACCTCGCTGGAGTTTTGGAGTTCCTGCTGCTCGCCGAAAGGTCGTATCTCGTCTCAATTCTTGCAGGACAGCAGGGTTTTACCATTTTCTGTGTCCCGAAGAAGCCACTGCACCTCGCCAGCGTGTTGATGATGGATATGTATTGTTTTTTTTATTAAAACCGTGTTCTTATTTTGTTCATGTTTTATTTTTATTAAATGTGTGTATGTGCTAGAAATCATCTTAATCAGTACATGATGTGCTAGAAATCATCTTAACCAGTACATGATGTGCTAGAAATTTCCATCTTCTTAATTCTTTGTACTGGTTAAATGTGTATATGGAAATGTGCAGGATCTTTGTGTATGGAAATTTTGAAAGAATTGGGTTCAAGATATTCTAAACACCTAGAGGGGGGGGGGTGAATATGTTCAATTCTTTTTCTAACTTAGGCAGACAAATCTATCTAGTTTAGCAATTTATTTAGCAGAAAACACAGCACAACATTCACATACACACAACATTCCACAGATTGCACACCAGATTTATAGTGATTCCCCAAATGATGGGTACATCCACTTTCCCCCTTCACCTATCTAGCAGTGTACTAGATTCGGCCTAACTTCCTTCCTTCTTCTCAGATCCGCAGATCTTATAGCTTAGAACCAAGACTGGTTCCTACAACTCAAAGTGAATTCACACTCCTACAACTCAGGCATAAGCCCTACCTCAGCCTCTTCCACATACCTACAACTCAGAGTGACACCCCACTCCTACAACTCAGGCAAAACCCTACCTCAGCCTCTTTCACAGGCCTACAACTCAGGGAACAGATTCCCCTACCTCAGGCACTCAGCCCTACCTCAGCCTTTATAATTTAGGCTTACAACTCAGAGAAGTAAATCTCATACACTCAAATCTATTACAGATCCTACAAAAGTTATTGATGAAAAGATAATAATATCTCCAACCAGATGGAGAGAGAATTGGTTGAAGGCTTCTTGATCAGTTCTTGATAGAATTGATTACTTAAGGATCAACCTGTCTTAGCTTCTTTAAAGCTTCTTGAATCTGAACAAACTAAGGTTGATCTTCTTGGTGTTGGAGTTGATCTTCAATCAACTTCCTTCAGAAATTAATCTGAATTCTTCTTTAGACTTGATCTGAATTCTTCTGGCAGACTCTTCAGGATCTGCCTTCACTGGATGAAAACTTCTCTCATTCTTGTTTTTTCTCTCTACAATCTGTTGACTGTTTCTTCCTTCTCTTCTTCTGGATCCTCAATCCTTCAGAGAGTATTCTTTATTCACTGATCGTGCTCACGATCACTTCTTCACAATAGATAATTGAATAGCTACCTATTCTCTATATCTCCTCTTTAAATGTTGAGAGAGCATATCTATATATAGGCTTCATCCATGGTTATCGGCTATTACGGTTTCAAACGGTCTTCTGACACCTCTGACAGATGTGACAGCAATGTCAGTAATGACAGCTGTCAAGTCTCCAGTTGTATTACTTCAACCTTCATTGGACTTTGACTCAACAACAGATAATGTCAAGTGAATACTTCACATGTGTTGACACACATAGTCCATGTGTCGACACAAGTCTTGATGATGTCGACACAACTCCACTTTTACTTCTCGACACAACTTCTGTGAAATGTGTCGACACAAGTCCTGTGTGTCGACACAAACACTCCTTATCTTGACAAAGTTGGTGTCGACAGAATTCTATTGTGTGTCGACACAAGTTCTGTGTGTCGACACAGTCGTTGTCGACAGAATTTTGGAATGTGTCGACAGATTCTCTGTGTGTCGACACAAATCCTGATGATGTCGACACAATCTGACCCTTTGTATCGACACAGCGTTGTCGATAGATTTTCTGTGTGTCGACACAAATTCTGGGTATCGACACAATCTGGCCCTTGGTGTCGACGAGGCCATTCCCAAGTGTCGACACTTGTACTTAGAAAATTTTCCTTCCATTTACTTAACCTGCACATGATAACTCAACACAACATCAAATACAACTTGATGCATATCATTGAGTTAGGTGAGGCTTCTCCAAATCTGGTACACATTTTTCAATGTACCCAACAATCTCCCCATATTTGGAGAAGTCATAACCCTTAGTCAATGATATACATCACTTATAATAAAATAAATAATATGATGTATAAAAACATTCAATGACAGGGAAACATATAAAAAAACAAGTATATTATATCATTACAGAATATGATACAAACATAATAAGCATGAATCATTGTTTTGTTTAAACATCAAAAAAGATTTGTTAACAACATATTACATAGATCTTAAAACTAAAGATTATAATATTGTAAAATCCAGTCAATCTATCCTAAGGCTGATCAGGCTCCTTGATCACTATGTCTTTGCCAGACTGGACCCTTGCTTGTACTGGAGCTTCAGTATCTTCAGCTGGCTTCTTGCCTTTGAGATCCTTCTTCTTAAGTTCTTTAGCCTTAACTTTTTGCCTTTCAAAATAGTGATAAGGCTTAGGAAAATATTTACTGGGCTCCAAAGCTGTAGCAGGTATTTTCCCAGCCTTGTGATCCCTTCTAAACTGATGTATAACATCTTGTCTCTGCAGATATTTGTTCCACTTAACTTCAGAATACCACTTGCCTCTATCATGCATTTTGTCTTTGATAGCTTGCCAGGCAGTGAGTATTATATTTCTAAAGGTGGGACTCCATCTTTCAAAATCAGGCTTCAGTTCAGCCTGATCTCTAAACCTTTTCTTTGAGAGTTGAGCTTCTTGCTCTTTATTCAATGCTGCCTCTAACATGTCCACTTTATCAGTGATAACATTCTTAGTAGCCTCTGGAGGGCTATACATCTAGTGAACCAGTTGTTGAATTCCCTCAAAGTTAAAAGGGGGTTATATGATTTGAGCTACCTCCTGTACAACCTCGGGCTCGCAAGAAGCTCTCAAGGAGCAAATAAGTCGAGGCAGGCGAATAGGACCAGGGGGCCCACTCACAAGAGGCGAGATGATTGTCTCTCCAGTGGGCAAGATACCCCACCCAGGGGCGAGAGGGCCTCCAGAGGCGAGAGGGCCGCCAGAGGAGAGAGGGCCTCCAGCGGTGAGAAGACCTCGTAGCGAAGGGCGCAGGCGAGATGGGCAGTGGGGTCCATCTCGCCGACAGGTGTTTCTCCACTCGCCAGGGCGAGAAGAGACCATTCTCATTTTCCCATGTCAACAGGGGTTTTTACTCTTCTACCCCGGGCATTTTTTCCCTCTTACCCTTGGTGGCCTGCGCATAGCTCCTCAAAACAGCGGAGTTTGGTTGTTGGCAGACCCAGCCAGGGGTACCCCGGTAATTTAAGACCAGTACAGTTTTGTTATTGGCAGTTCAGATTTCGAAATCTATAAATAAGCCCATAGAGGTTCTTCAGAAGGGGACTTTTCCACTCCCAGGGAATCATCGGCCTTGTCTTCGGAGGAACTCCAAGCCCAGCTTTTGGCTTTGGAGGGGAAGCTCTCAGTGACCTTCCGGGTAAGCGGTGGGACCTCCCTGCTGCGGCTTTGGGCCAGTTTTCTAGTCCTTCACGACCAGTCGGAGGTCGGAGCTTGGGCCAAGTAGGTGTCGGCTATGCCCCTATTTTGCGAACATTTGTCGGAGTCAAATTTTGGCTTCAACAGTTCTGGTGCGGTGAGCGTGGAGGTAGCCGGTACAAGAAAAGTTTGAGGTTTGGTCTTATGGCAGGAGGTGAAGGTGAAGGATCTGGTTCCGGAGGTTCCCCCTCCCAGGTAGAAGAGGCGACAAGGAAGATGCTGGAGGACTTCAAGCGAGAGGTCATGCAGACCATAAGCTTGGCCTTCTCGGCAAGGAGCGAGTGGGCGACGCATCAGGTCCCGATAGAGGCGGTCCCACTCTTAGGCGAGAACGCCCCTGGATAGTGCCCGGGGAAGGAGGTCCCGACGGAGGCTGGCGAGAGGGACGTGGCGGCGCGAGAACTCTTCCCAGGCCAGCGCCCCGGGAAGGAGATCCCGACAGAATACATCGAGAAGGAGGCAGCTGTGCGGGAGCTCTTCCCTGGGCACGGTCTCGCGGATCAGGCCAGCCAGCCGAGGCCTCGAGACGTGCCATCTCGGCAAGCAGCCGACGAGAGCCCGTTTAGTGAACTCGTCATCTCGGCTCCGGTGCCGGAGGGGTTCCGGGAGCCCGACATGTCCTACTACTCGGGGAAGGATGATCTTGTACAGCATGTGCAGTGGTTTGAAGATGTGGTTTCGATAAGGCAGATGACGGATGTGTTTAAGTGTCGACTGTTTGCCATCACCTTGAAGGAGAAGGCGCGAGACTGGTTCCACCAGTTACCGGCAAGGTCAATCTATTGTTTCGAGGATCTGCGGAGGGGTTTCTTATTGAGGTTTTCAACATCGAAGAAGCGTAAGAAGGAGGCGGGGTGCTTGTTCTCGGTAAGGCAGGGGCAGGATGAGACATTGGGACACTACGTAGATCGGTTTCAGGAGGAGATCCTCCTGGTCCAGGAGGTCCCTGGATATACGCTGATGCTTGCGTTTACCCTGGGACTGAGGCCAGGTTTCTTTAGTATGGAGTTGAAAAGGGTGCCCCCTCTCTTTTGAGGAGCTCATGGAGAGGGCGGCGAAGGAGACAGATATTGAGAGGGCCAATCCGACGTTTGCAAGGAAGTTAGCCAGGTTGGCAGAAGACGATGTAAATGAACTAGGAGCGGGAAAGCAAAGGGAGCAGAGAGAAGAGAGAAGGAGAGAGGAACCCCGAGGCCAGGGGCAGCAAGGATAGCATCATCGGGGGGCCCGAGAGCCGAACAACCGGATAGATTGGAGGCCTCAGGAGGGTCGCCCCAGGAGTTAAGAGGAGGCTTCCAGGGAAGGGATAACTTCCATGAGCCAAGGAGGTTCGATCAACCGGCATGGAGACAGGGGGTGAGGGATCGTTTTCAGCATCAGCAGGAGGCAATGGGGATCGGTCGAGGAAGAGGAGCTCGAGGAGGAGGAAGAAGAGGAAGAGGAGAAGGAAGAAGGGGTGGGGTGGCGTTGCCTTTCTGTGACTTCCATCAGGAGGAAGGTCACGCAACAGCCACCTGCCCAGAGTTCTTGGAGATGAAAGAGGCCAGAGGATTGAGGAGGCAGGATCCGCCGGTAAGGATCGTGGAAGTACAGCAAGGGGAGGCGGAGGATAGGTGCGAGAACCGGGTGGATGTGGGAACCCGGGGAGGAATCGGGGCCATCCATGGAGGGATTGGGATCGAGGCCACCCGAAAGGGGAGCCTCCGGACCATGTTCCGAAAGGGGGTAGCCTCAACCTCCCAAACCTCGCCCCCGCTAGAAAGAATTACCTTCTCTTCAGAGGATATGCCGGAGTACGAGGACCCGTTCTGCGATGCCTTGGTAATCCAGACAGCGGTGGAAAACTTTACGGTCTCCAAGATCCTGGTGCATAATGGGAGCTCTGTAAATGTGATCTTCAAGAAGGCCTTCGATGAGATGCAGGTGGAAGCCAAAAGGATCTTGGCCTCGGATGGACCGTTGTTCGGGTTCTCCGGAGAGAGGAAAAAGTAGAAGGGGGAGTAGGGTTGCACGTAAGGTTGGGGGGCATGTCACGGAACTGCAGGTTCGTGATCGTGGACGCCCCGAGTGGCTACAACGCCATCTTTGGGAGTACCCTCATCAGTGCCTTTCGCTGCGTCCCCTCCTCTTTTCATCAATGTCTCAAGTTCAACAATGGAGGGGTGCAGGTCAGGGTCAGAGGGGACCCAAAGGTGGCAAGACAATGCTACGTTACAGCGGTTAACACCATATCTTGGATGGCAGAAGCAGAGAAGTTGGAGAAAAAGATAGCAGCACGTGAAGAAGCTGTCGGGGAAAAGGAGGTGAGCCCAAAGGAAGCGAGAGAAGGAGCCGAAGAGGAAGTCGGGGGAGAGGAGACTGAGAGGCAACAAGGAGGAGGTGCGCAGGAGGCCCAGGGGGGTGTAGAGGTCGAGCAGCAGCAAGAGAGCCCGGAGGGAGCCATGGAGATTGAGGTGGAGCAGAGAGGAGGAGGTGTGCAGGAGGTCCGGAGGAGCGGGGAGTTGGAGCCACAAGAGGGAAGGCAGGAGGAAGTGGAAGGAGAAGGGGCTGAGGAGGAAGCCCGAAGAGGCGTGGAAATTGAGCTGCAGCAGGACGAGGTGATGGAAGTTGAGGGAGCAGGAGGGGAGGAAGAGCCGGAGCTGGAGGAAGAAGCAAGGGACGGCTAGGAGCAGTCGCGGCTGGAGGTGTCCGAGGAAGTGGTGGAGATGGAGGTCTACACCAGCCAGGGGCAGGTACAAAGGGTGCGGATCAGCAGGGGCTTGAGCCCCGAAGACCAGGAGCGGATGCGGGCCTGCATTCAAAGCAACATCGACGTCTTCGCTTGGAGCGCGACAGACATGCCGGGCATCGATGCGGACATGGCCTGCAACCGCCTGAATCTGGATCCCCGGACGCGCCCCATACGCCAGAAGATGAGGACCATTGCAACAAAGCTGGAGGAGCCAATACGCGAGGAGGTCAAGAATCTCCTGAAGGCGGGTTTCATCTCAGAGATCCAGTATTCAGGCTGGATCTCCAATGTGGTAATGATGAAGAAGGGAGGTGGAAAATGGAGAATGTGTATCGACTTTTCTTTATTAAATAAATCATGCCCTAAGGATTGCTACCCACTGCCTTGAATCGACGCACTGGTTGATTCAGCCGTCGGTTTTTCCATTATGAGTTTTCTGGATGCTTTTTCAGGTTACCATCAGATCCGGATGCACCCTCCTGACGTCAAGGACGTCTCCTTCATCACAAGGGAAGGGTGCCTTAGCTATAACATGATGCCCTTTGGGTTGAAAAATGCGGGGGATACCTACCAACGGATGATGGATCGAGTTTTCCAAGGCCAGAGGGGCCGGAACCTAGAGGTCTACGTTGATGATCTCATGGTAAAGAGCAAGGGAGTGAACTCACATCTCCAGGATCTGGAGGAGACGTTTGCCACCTTGAGGAAGTTCAAAATGAGGTTGAACCCCTTAAAATGTGTTTTCGGGGCAAGTCGTGGGAAGTTCCTTGGGCACCTTCTAACCCCGACAGGGGTAGAGCCTAACCCAGATAAAGTAAAAGCCATCCTAGAACTAGAATCACCACGAAACGCTAAAGAGATGCAACGCTTGACAGGAAAGCTAGCCGGCCTTAGCAGATTCCTCTCCAGATCAGGGGAGAAGTGCTCACCTTTCTTTAAAGTACTACGAGGGAACCAGAGGTTCGAGTGGACCGCGGAGTGTGAAGAAGCTTTTCAAAAGCTGAAGGAGCAACTCTCCCTGGCTCCTCTGCTTCAAAGCCCAAAGGAGGGGGAGGATATGACCTTGTACCTAGGAGTATGAGCAGAGGCGGTGAGCTCTGTCCTAGTCTGAGAAGAGGGGAAAAAGCAGCTGCCCATCTATTATGTTAGCAGAATCCTAAAGAAGGCGGAGCTTCGTTACCCTATCCTAGAAAAGCTAGCATACGCCTTGATTGTTTCGGCTAGGAAGCTCCGGCCATATTTCCAGGCACATTCGATCAGAGTGGTGACGGAACATCCTCTCCGTAAGATTTTCGAAGGAGTGGAGCACTCGGGTAGGCTGGCCAAGTGGTCTATCGAGTTGAGTGAGTTCAACATTTCATTCGTACCAAGGCTCTCCATTAAGGCACAGGTAGTGGCCGACTTCTTGGCAGACTACGTCGCAGAAGTCGGGGCCGGGGAGTCGCGACCACATGAAGCATGGAAGATGACGGTTGACGGGGCCTCGGGAAAGCACTCCATCGGAGCGGGGGTGGTACTGATAAGTCCTCAAGGGTGACCATAGAACAAGCGGTCGCTTTGTATTTCCCCACAACCAACAACCAAGAGGAATACGAGGCAGCAATAGCCGACCTTCGCTTGGCAAAGGAGCTCGAGATTAAGGACGTTGAGGTTTTCACAGATTCATTGGTGGTGGCATCTCAGATACGAGGAGAGTTCGAGGCTCGGGAGCCCACCCTTGTGAAATATTTGTCCAAGGTGAGGGCAATCATCGGGGGGTTCCAGAAGTTCTCCATCCAGCAAGTCCCCAGAGAAGAGAGTGATGCTGCCGATCGATTGGCTAAGTTCGGACCTCGGGGAGGGGGTACCCTGACTGACTTATTCCATCCAGTGATCGAAGAGGGGGAGATAATGGAGGTGGATCGGCGACCCTCGTGGGTGGATCCCTTCATTACCTTCTTCTTGACAGGAGCCCTCCCTGAGGGGATCAAGGAGGCAAGAAACTTCCGTCATAAGGCAGCTCATTATCTCATGCATGAAGGAGGATTTCACCAAAGGATGCTCTCGGGTCTCCTAGATTGATGCATGACGGAGGAGGAGACCAGATACGTTTTGGAGGAGGTGCACTCCGGGGAATGTGGTAGTCACTCCGGAGGGAGGACGTTGGAAGCAAGGGTGGTCAGACAAGGATACTTCTGGCCCACCCTGAGGAAGGACGCAGCAGAGTTTGCAAGGAAGTGCAGAAAATGCCAGCTCTATGCCCCCTCCAGCTCTTGCCGGCTCAAAGGCTCCGAAGTATCACAGCACCATGGCCCTTCGCCATTTGGGGGATGGATTTAGTTAGTCCTTTCCCTCCTGCTAGTGGACAAATAAGATTCCTCCTGGTTATGATAGATTACTTCTCCAAGTGGCTGGAGGGTAGGGCGCTAGCAAAGGTAACATCCCAGGTCATCAGGAACTTTGTATGGGGAGAGATCATCTGCAGGTACGGGTTTCCTCAAGCCATCGTCACGGATAACGACCCTCAGTTTGCTAGTGAAGAGTTCATCAACTTCTGCACTCAGTTCGGCATCGACCTCAGGTTTGCCTCCGTCCACCACCCCAGGAGCAACGTTCAGGTAGAGGCGGCAAACAAGATTATCGTAAACCTGCTAAAAATGAAGGTGGAGAATTTGAGAGGGAATTGGGTAGAGCAGCTCCCCTCGATCCTGTGGGCTTTGAGAACAACCCCGAACACGGCCACTAACGAGACTCCCTTTAAACTTTCCCATGGATGTGAGGCAGTCCTACCCGTGGAGTTCAAGGTCCGATCCCCACGAGTTGCGGCTGCAGGTGATGGGGACGAGGCGTGGAGGACGGAAAATGAAGAAAGCCTGCGCCTCTCGCTTGACCTGGCAGAGGGACTGCGAGACGTAGCAGCCATCAGACAAGAGGAGATCAAGCGTCGAATGGCAAAACACTTCGACACACATATCAGGATAAAGCAATTCGCGGAGGGAGATCTGGTGCTAAAAAAGGTTGATGCGGCAGGGAGGTCCGCCCCGATGGGAAAGCTCAATCCAAATTGGGAGGGACCTTATATTGTAGAGAGGGTGTTAAAAGCAGGAGGCTACTACCTCCAGGATGTGGAGGGTAGGACCTTGAGCCACTCCTGGAGTGGAGATGACTTAAAGCACTTCTACCCATGAAAATGGAGAGCGGTAGATATGAACTCAAAGCATGGTCAATATAATATACTTCTCGAATTATTCCATGTCTATTGTTTATTGTGAAGTCCTAATGACAGGAAGAGGTATCTTCATGAACACCCCGAGCTCGGCTCGGCCCCAGGTAGACCCGCTGCGCAGGCTCTCATCTAGCTGGCAGGTCCGAAGGCTCCCCTGTGGGGGATAGGTTTTGTTTGAGGTATCTTCATCTGCACCCCGAGCTCGGCTCGGCCACAGGTAGACCCGCTGCGCAGGCTCTCATCTAGCTGGCAGGTCCGAAGGCTCGCCTGTGGGGGATAGGTTTTGTTTGAGGTATCTTCATCAGCACCCCGAGCTCGGCTCGGCCCCAGGTAGACCCGCTGCGCAGGCTCTCATCTAGCTGGCAGGTCTGAAGGCTCGCTTGTGGGGGATAGGTTTTGTTTGAGGTATCTTCATCGGTACCCCGAGCTTGGCTCGGCCCCAGGTAGACCCGCTGCGCAGGCTCTCATCTAGCTGACAGGTCCGAAGGCTCGCCTGTGTGGGATAGGTTTTCTTTGAGGTATCTTCATCGGTACCCCGAGCTCGGCTCGGCCCCAGGTAGACCCGCTGCGCAGGCTCTCATTTAGCTGGCAGGTCCGAAGGCTCGCCTGTGGGGGATAGGTTTTGTTTGAGGTATCTTCATCGGCACCCCGAGCTCGGCTCGACCCCAGGTAGACCCGTTGCGCAGGCTCTCATCTAGATGGCAGGTCTGAAGGCTCGCCCGTGGGGGATAGGTTTTGTTTGAGGTATCTTCATCGGCACCCCGAGCTCGGCTCGGCCCCAGGTAGACCCGCTGCGCAGGCTCTCATCTAGCTGGCAGGTCCGAAGGCTCGCCTGTGGGGGATAGGTTTTATTTGAGGTATCTTCATCAGCACCCCGAGCTCGACTCGGCCCCAGGTAGACCCGCTGCACATGCTCTCATCTAGCTGGTAGGTCCGAAGGCTCGCCTGTGGGGGATAGGTTTTGTTTGAGGTATCTTCATCAGCACCCCGAGCTCGGCTCGACCCCAGGTAGACCCGCTGCGCAGGCTCTCATCTAGCTGGCAGGTCCGAAGGCTCGCCTGTGGGGGATAGGTTTTGTTTGAGGTATCTTCATCAGCACCCCGAGCTCGGCTCGGCCCCAGGTAGACCCACTGCGCAGGCTCTCATCTAGCTGGCAGGTCCGAAGGCTCGCATGTGGGGTATAGGTTTGGATTGAGGTATCTTCATCGACATCAAGCTGAGAGGGCAGTAAATTCACTTTGGTAGAATAATGGAAAGTCTCCTTGAAAGCGACATTACACCTTAGCATCTCGTCTTGGTCCTAGGAAACAAAAAATGAACTAAGGTAAAAGGGGGAAGAGTAAGACGAGTGGGGGCACTCGCCGCAGGCGATCTCGAGGATCGTCTCGCCTTTTGCAAGGGGACACTCGCGAGACAAGGTATCACACTGTCTCGCGGGTGTGAGAGGATCAAGGAGGCGTCTCGCGTAAGTCAGAGGAAAAGGAAAAACAGAAAAGGCTAGGCGGCGAGACGGAGGGATAGCACCGTCCCGCAAGCCGGAGCAAGCCAAGGATTAACTTCACAAAATAAAGAATAAAAATGAAGACAGGACAAAAGTGAGCATTCACTCGTCACTTGACATATCACAAAAAATATGTATGATTAAAAGTTTTACAACAATAAAAGGTGGAGAGAGTGATTCTAAATCTTGGAAACGGTACATCCGTCCACCTCGCCAGATGAAGAATCATCGCTCTCCTCGCTATAGAGTTCAGGGACCAAGTCGCGAGCAGTCATGGTCTCGGAATCGTCTTTTACAACCCCCAGATCCTTCATCATTTGCAGCACCAGCTCTGCCGCACGGACACCAGCATCTCGGCACTGCTCCTCGACTTCCTCATGAGAATAATGAGGCGGAGGCGTCTGGAAGGGCTCGCGGTGAGACGACGAGGCGACATCAGCCTGAAGACGCGCATTCTCAGCTGTCAATACCCGGACCTCTTCCTCCAAAGCCGCCACGCGCGAGCGCAATTGTTCCGCCGTCTCGGCATCCTGCGGGATGACCCAGCAGTTAGCCAAGAATGATGGAAAAAGAAAAAGACCAAAGGAAAAAAGGCTTATGGCTTACCACGCCGCCTTGGGCCTTTGCGAGGAGGGACTCGGCATCAGATAGCCTTCTCGCTAGCCCGGTGGACTTCTCCCGCTGCGCCTCCAGATTCTCCTCGTTGGCTTTCCACTTTGAATTAATATAAATGAGGCGGCGAGAGGAGCTGTGCGAGAACTCCAAGGCCTGCATCTGATGATGGGAAGTTTTCAGCACAAGATCCTTGGTGGACTCGCTTTCAGGCGAAACGGCGTCAAGGCCACCGTAGAGGCCGTACCCCACAGCAAAAGCATGGCTGGTGGGGACCTCTTTCTCCTTCCAAGAAGGAAGGAGAGTAGAGATGGACACGCGGTTGGCGTCCCACCCCCACAACAGAACTGGGTCGCCGACGGCATCATAAACCACGGGACCCAGGTTGTAATTCATATGAGATGAGGGGGCGGGACGGCTAGAGGAATCGCCTTCGCGAGAAGAAGTGGCAGCCGCCTGTTCAGGAACAGCAGCTTGCTGGTTGGACGCCGTAGCAGTTAAGTTGGAGGCGGTGACCGGTTGATCAGGGAGTACCGTCCCGCGAGTAGGCGAGACGGCCTGGTGGTTAGGCGAGAGGGGCGGTGGAGTTTCCCCTATAGAAATGGTGCTCCCTTGGGGAGCTTTCTTCTTTTCCTTAGAGATAACTACAGCCTTTTTCATCTTTTTCTTGGGAGGGCTGGAGCGAGAGACGACCGTGTCGTCTGCGGGCCTCTTCGGCGGGATGGGCGCCAAGGACTCTCTCGCTGCCTCTGCCGCTGCGTTGGCGAGATCCAGACCCTTCGCGGGGTGGATGTTGCTCTTGTAAGGAGGGAGGGCTGGAACGATTCGCTCACCTAAAAGCAAGCAAGGGTTATTAAGCGGCGAGACGGCAAAAAGCGAGACGCGAGAACGAAAGAATGAGAATACCTTCGCCGAGGAGCACTGGGAGAAGCGAGTCGAGACCTCGCCGCAAGAAGTTGACCTCGAAGTTCTTGCCGACTAAGTATTCGCACAACAGCTTCTCTGGGCCACTGACTTGGGGGGTGGCGTAGAAGCTCTCTGGAGGAGACACCGGCGCGAGAGGGATGTTGCCGAAATCAGCACGGTCTCCCCGGATGAAGACAAATCGAGTGAGCCAGTGGTGGTTCTTATTGGGTGTCTCGCACACCTTAAGCCCCTGCCCAGTAAAGTACGAGACGCCATCGGCATTGGCATGGTAGATAAAGAGCATGTGGAAGGCCGTCAAGCTGAATTCTATGTGCTCCCGGCGCATATAACAGGCGAAAGCGATCAACACCGAGATGGCGTTAGGTTTGAACAGCGCCGGGACGACATCAAAATATTTGAAGACCTTGGGGGGACGCGACTTTGGGGGGACGCGACTCGACACCTTCCCCAAGGAACTCACGGGCAAACCTATGATAATCTTCTTGAGGGAGCCGACCAAGCGGGAAGTCGTGGTCTGTGAACCTCTTCCCGCAGCGGCTGCGCCCCTCACCTTCCTCAACCTTCTTCTTACCCATCTTCTTCGGCGAGACGGTCTTCGGCGAGACAAAGGAAAAGAAGAAGTTGGCGAGAGAACCAAGAGAGAAGGGCGAGAGGGTCCGTCGAGACGAAAGAATCAGAGAGCCAAGATCTTGGGTAGCAGCGGGAGAGAAAAGTACGGTATCTATCGGACCCCGGGCCATGCATATTTATAACCAATATAGAGCAATGATTGATGGGCTGGAAAAAATATAAGGGGAGGGGAAGAGTCGGCGTTCATTTCTCTCTCCTCAATCTCGATCGGCGCGACCCATCACAATCAAAGAAGAATATATATAATATAATCAAAAAGAATATAAATTAGAAAGGGAATAAAAAACCATCAGAAAAAATGTTTATTCAGAGATCATCCCGCGTGCGGCGGGCAGCTAGTTTTTCATGATTAGGCGAGACGATGTTACAAGACTGCTATTATTACAACATTCAAAAATAGAAGATAAGAAGCGGCGAGACGGACGCCCTTCAATACGGGCGCCATTCCTAGCGGCCCCCACGAGCTCCCGCACAGGGAGGTCTGCTCAGCGAGTGGAATGCGCGAATAGATTCAAGACCACGGCGTGCGAGACGGAGCTGCATATCAGTCTCATTTATGATGGCTTCGGGGTTGGTGCCATCGACATCTAGCTCGGCATTAGCTCCAGAGGATAGGCGAGCACATTCATTCTCCAGCGATTCGATGCGCTTCTCCGCGGCCTGCTTATCCTGCGCCAAGGAGTGGATGATGCGCGCGTGCTTCCGAAAAAGCTCAGCTGTCTTGCGCTTCATCTCTGCTGGATTCGAAGGGTCACCCAGATAGTCTTCAATCCCATCTACAGGAGGAGGCGATACGAAGAGTCGCTTTGGTTGCTCCTCAACAGGTGAGTTGGCCCGAGAATCTGCGCAAGGGGTGCAGAGGCAGGGTGGAAGAGGCACTCACAGAAGGGTGTGGGAATAGCGAAGGGGATGCAAAAGGGCGAGGGAAGGACTCTTACCAGGAAGGCGAGAGGTCTCGGCGGCCGCGGAGGGGTTGTCCCTCCTCTCGCTGGGAGTAGTGGGGGGAGTAGAAGAGGGCTGCGAGTCGTACTCCTCGCGGTGGACGGCAGAACCATCTCGCGGGCTCTCCGGGCGCCGTGAAACCACAAGGACTCCCTGAAAAAAAAAACACTAGTCGACAGAAGAGAGCAAACGATCGCAGAGATAACAGTGGCAAAAGCAAGTACCCACCCCTTTCTCCTTGGAAGATGCATGAGGAGTGGGGACGGTTTCCAAGGCGGCGCGAGACAGATCTCCTGCGGCAGGCGACGGACCACCAGCCTTCATCCTTTTTAGGCGGGACGACAGGGGGAGAGGGCGAACTAAGGAAGAGGTAAAAGAGGCCACGTTGGCCTTGTGCTGCTCTCGCACCAATGCAAGACGTTCACAGAAGCTCTGGTTGTGCGTCATATCGAAAGATTCAAGCTAGGGAAGAAGAATATGCAAAGCAGGACGCCCGGTGTGTGGGGCAGGAATCATATATTTATAGGCCCCAGGGGGGGGGGGGGGGGGGGTCAAAAGATTCCTCATAAATACGTTTTTTAATGCGCCTTAAATTGTTAAAATTCAACAAAACCGTAGAGGCCTCCTCGGATACCCTGTTAAAACTCAACAAACCGGAGGAGAACACCCCACTTATATTGTTGAAAGTTTTCCCGGATCTTGGAGTTAGCTCAACAAAGCAGTAACAACCAGCAACACATGCAACACAAGCTTCTTTATTGATCAAGAGCAAACTCCTTTACAAGGCGAGACATACATGGCGAGACATGCTTCACCAAAACCCAAACCAGGAGAGCAGAGACAGTTACAAAGACAAGAAACAAAAACAAGCCGCGCGGACTCAACCACCAAGCCACCGGTCTACTGCTGTGGAGTCCGCTCAGTCCGCCAGGTCTCCAGACCGCAACCCAAGCCGCGCGGACTACCCCTTATTCCAATGCTTAGCTCTTCACCGCCGATCTTCAGGCCGCCTGACCGCGAGGTCGCCTAGCTGCCAGACCGCACAAGCTGCGTCACCAAAAGGAACAGTCCGCCTGAAACAGGAGACTTCCTGAACCCCGAACCAAATTGCCAAAGAGGAGACCACCTGTTCGCTATCCGCGACCTGTTGTTTACCGCCTGTTGCTTAACCGCAGAGTCCGCACTATCCCTGACCACAATCAGAGCCAAGTCCTGGCTTTCCAGCTCTATCCGCACAACCTGCACAGCACAACCGGGTCAACTCTCAAACCGCGCGGACACCAAAGTCCAGACCATAACAACTTACGCGAGCTCAATTACTGTTCACTTACTTCGGTTCAGGTTGCATACTCCTGATGTGACATGGGTCCTATTTATAGGCACGATGATGAGTATGGTCACCGCCCTAGCCGATAGGATCACCGCCACATCCCGCAGCAAGAACAAGTGTGTCCGCCAGCCCGCGGACACACACTCCAGTTCGCCGCTCATGTGCAGATAGCCAGTCCGCCCCAGCTTATCCAAGGCCGGACTCCAATATCCAGCCCGCCTTGTCGCCAGAGGCCAAGCCAGGACCACCACAGCCGGACTCCACAACAGCTGTGTCCGCCAATCTGCGGACAAGGCATCAGCCTGCATAACACGAGCCCGCAGCCTCGCCATCAAGTCACCTGCCGAACTCAGCGGGCACCCGGCTTCCGTCCACACCTCCTGAGTCCATTGCCTTATCTCCAAGGCACCGCCGGACTCAGCGTACATGCCGATCCAGTCTGCTTACACAGCAAACTCCAATCCGTATTCCTGAGTTCATAACCTCATCACAAAGCTAAACCGAACTCAGTGGACTCCAGCTCCAGTCCGCACGCTCTTGCACAGACAATCCTCCAGTCCGCATACCCCCCAAGCTAGCAATCAAGGCAACAACACTTCTACTAGGCTTGGCGGACTGAGAAAGCAGCCCGCACTCCACTGCGCGATCTCCCCGGACTGAGCCAACCTGGACTTGGTTCGGATCACACCAAGTCCAGTCCACTGGCCACAAGGGCCAGTCCGCACTTACAAGCGGACACTGGATCTAGCCCGCCATACCGGGCGACCTCCAGCTTCTGTCCGCACTGACCGGCGGTCTCCGCGGCTTCCACTTGCCGCTGCACTAGAGCAAGACCAAGGCAACTGCCAAACCGGTCTGCCGAGCTCCAGTTCATCAGTCTGCTCCATGCCGGACTCCACGGATAGGATTTCTATCCGCCTGGTTACTTCCTGGGATCTAACTGTCTGCTGAGTATTCGCCGGCCTGTCAAACCGCTGCTGCTGTCCGCGTAGTCCGCGCGAACAGACCGCTCAGGCCGCCACAAAGCAAACCGCCTGCAACATCCCCGTCGACTTAGCAGTCCGCAAACCCTGTATGCGTAGTCCGCGCGGATAGGTTGCCCAAGCCTTCCATTCACCCACTTTCACTTCACAGTTTTCAACATAAATAACGAGCCTCGGTTGGACATTCTTTTCGAGCTTAGAATAATCTCGAAAAGAGCGGAGATTATGTACAACCTCGGGCTCGCAAGAAGCTCTCAAGGAGCAAATAAGTCGAGGCAGGCGAATAGGACCAGGGGGCCCACTCGCAAGAGGCGAGATGATTGGCTCTCCAGTGGGCAAGATACCCCACCTAGGGTCAAGAGGTCCTCCAGAGGCGAGAGGGCCGCCAGAGGCGAGAGGGCCTCCAGCGGCGAGAAGACCTCGTAGCGAAGGGCGCAGGCGAGATGGGCAGTGGGGTCCATCTCGCCGACAGGTGTTTCTCCACTCGCCAGGGCGAGAAGAGACCATTCTCATTTTTCCATGTCAACAAGGGTTTTTACTCTTCTACCCCGGGCATTTTTACCCTCTTACCCTTGGTGGCCTGCGCATAGCTCCTCAGAACAGCGGAGTTTGGCTGTTGGCAGACCAAGCTAGGGGTACCCCGGTAATTTCAGACCAGTATAGTTTTGTTATTGGCAGTTCAGATTCTGAAATCTATAAATAAGCCCATAGGGGTTCTTTAAAAGGGGACTTTTCCACTCCCAGGGAATCATCGGCCTTGTCTTCTGAGGAACTCCAAGCTTAGCTTTTGGCTTTGGAGGGGAAGCTCTCTGTGACCTTCCGGGTAAGCGGTGGGACCTCCCTGTTGCGGCTTTGGGCCAGTTTTCTAGTCCTTCACGACTAGTCGGAGGTCAGAGCTTGGGACAAGTAGGTGTCGGCTACCCCCCTATTTTGCGAACATTTGTCGGAGTCAAATTTTGGCTTCAACACCTCCTGCTGACCCCCTTCATTTCCTGCAGCTTGAATTCCTGACTCAGCTGTATTATCATCATCACACAAGGGAGGATATCCAAGAGTTGCTCTAACAGCATTTGTTATCCATTTAGCATGCTCTGAGCTAATATTGACTAACAACCTCTCCCCCTTTATGACTTCTCTCTCAATATAATCTCTTAAGTAATCTTTCTGAAATCTGACTTGTTCAGCCAGATAATTGGTGCCTTCCTTATAAAATGATTTGAATTTCTGTAGCTGATCAGAGAGGAGTTTCTGTGAGGCTTGAATGGCAGATTGGAAAATGGTTAAATCTTTTTGAAGTTTCTTATCAAATTCTGACTTCTCGTTAGCCCTTTCCTCAGTTAATGCAGTTGCAGTATTCTTTAACTCAGTAACAATCTCATTATGTGATTCAGTAAGATTATCATTCATTCTAATTTGATTTTCTAGGACATATCCTTGCTTTACCACTATATAATCAATTTGTGTCCTTGCCTCTTGTTGCTGCTTGGACAGATAAACTACAACATTACCTCCTTTATGAAAGCAGTCTGTCATCTCTTTCTTATTCTGGTTTACTTCAAATCTGATTGATTTTATATCTTGAGCCAAAGTAAACTGAAGTTCCTTATGGCTTTCATCCACATATTTTTCAAGAGCTTGTCTTTGCTCATCCATTTTAACTTGCAAAGCAACCAATAGTGAACTGAAGTCAACTGTTGGAGCTGAGGGTTGTGAGGCATTCTGTAAAGCTTTCTTATAACTTGAGCTTTTCTTCCTGTAAACCATCAGTTTTCTCTTCTTTTCTCTGAGTGCATCTCCATCATTAGATTCAGAAGAACTTGCAAGGTTCACTGTGTCCTTTGCACTTGAGGGCAGCTCCTTGTCAGTCCTTGGCAACTCCCCCTTAGTCCCTGGCTCCTCCACCTCAGTCCTTGGCACTACTTCCTCAGTCCTTACTTCTTGTAAGTCAGGAAAAAATTCCTCAAGAGTGAATTCTTGTTACAGTTGAACTGGAGGAACATCTGTATCTTGTACAGTTAATGGAGCATCATCTAATGCAAATGTATCATCCATTGATATATCATGTGCAGGGATGTTGTCATGGTGTGTCTGTTCAACATCAGTTAGAAGCACAGTTAGTGTATCTGGCTCAGTATCTAGTGTAGTTTAATTAATATCATCTATTACCTCAAGAATAGTTTGAGTGGTTGTTTCACTCTCTAATGCAGCTTGCTCTTTCTCATGAGCAACTTCTGGAGGCAAGACCTCTTGTTGAGCTGGAGAAAGCTCATTGGCTCCCCCTAGATGAAGCACATCCTGAACTTGATCCAGTTGGATGGTGCTTTCTGGAATATGCTCCCCCTACATCTGACTATCATCTACATTCTTAGGGTCAGATGATTTCCTTGTAGATTCTTGTTGTTCTTCATCAGAACTAAAGATTACTTGTTCTTCTGAATCACTAGAAGATTCAGGTTTCCTGGGGGTTGTTTTTTCTTTTTCAGTTATGGTTGTTTCTGTGGTGTAGAACCATCCTTTGTCAAAACTCTTTCCCACATGGATAGTATTTTCATATCCATCCTTCTCATGTGGTTTATTCTAGATCCTGTTATGTGGTTCATCACTTCAGGAATATTCATTGCCAGATACATACTCAATATTCTTCATAGATTAAGTTTCTTCAAACTTTCCTTGATCTTGTCAAAGATTACAGCAGACTAATTAGTTTTTATTTTGAAAATAATTCTGGTCATTAAGCTGAACATATAGGCTGAGATCCAATCATGTCCTCCTGGTTTGCAGAGATTTACTTTTCCCATAATCCTTGAAAGAAACTTTTCTTGGGAGTTCATCCCCTTCCTCTGCATTGATGATTCAATCTTAGTGGTGGGATCCAGTCCACACCATTGAAGAGCTTCTTTTGTCATTGAAGATGTGACTTCATCATCTTCTTGAGTCCTGGGCAACTGTAGTGTCTTCCTCAGACGCTTCTAGGTAAGTTTTACCTTGCTTCCTTGAATTGATGACCTAATTTTCAATCCAGTTGAATCCAGGGTTGCTGATTTATAGAATTCAAGAACCTCCGTATTCCAGATCTTGGTAGGTTCTGAAACTAGATATTCCAAACCATTTTCTTTTATTAGGGTTATCACATCTCTGATCTCAGTCGCAACACTCTAAAAATCATTGCGAACTAATTCATAGCATTCGTTGATGTTGTTCTCCAACTTTGGCGCCATTGGTGACGAGAAACTTGAGGAGAAGAGAGATGAAGATTTGTCGACTCAAAGATTTAGTCTCAAAAATATTGAGTGTGTAGTCGACAAAGTTGTTCTGTGACCTATTTATATGTTTGTCAACATAAAAGGTCAAAAGGCAGGGTAATAAATACTTAATGTGTCGACACTGTAGAGATTGTGTCGACACAGACTTCTAATGTCTCGACAGAGTCAGACAACACTATGTGTCGACACAGTTTACGATGTGTCGACACAGACTTCTTAATAGTCAACTCTAATATCTGCGTGTCGACACAGATGACTGTATGTGTTGACACTACTATCTAAATGATTGAACTTCTATATGTTGACACCAAACTCTGAGTGTCGACACCACTAGCTCACCACTATTTTGTTGTGTCGACACAACTTTCCTTATGTGTCGACACAAATTACTATATATCAACATTGAAATACTTAGTCAGATTTATCAAGTTACTCTAGGTTTAACATGCCTAATTCAATTTTGAAATAATTAAATTTAGTTTCATCTAGTGGTTTAGCAAACATGTCAGCAATTTGATTATTTGTGGTGACAAATTCCAAACAAATATTTCCTTTTTCAACATGCTCTCTAATGAAGTGAAATCTAATTTCTATATGCTTTGTTCTGCTATGTGATACAGGATTTTTAGCAATAGAAATAGCACATGTAGAATCACAAAATAGTGGAGTTCTACTTACCTTGAGACCATAGTCTTCAAGTTGATGTTGAATCCATAAAAGCTGAGCATAGCAGCTGCCTGCAGCAACATACTCAGACTCTGTAGTGGAAATTGTCATACTTGTCTGCTTCTTACTACTCCATGACACCAATCTACCACCTAGAAACTAACATGTGTCAGTGATGCTCTTTCTATCTTCTTTGCAACCTGCAAAGTCTGCATCTGAAAAACCAGTCAGTAGAAAGTCTCTATTCTTAGGGTACTAAAGACCAAGATTAGGTGTGCCCTTAAGATATCTCAAAATTCTTTTAACTGCAGTATAATGAGATTCTTTAGGGCTTGCTTGGTACCTAGCTCAGACACATGTAGCATACATAATGTCTGGTCTACTGCCAGTTAAGTATAGAAGGGAGCCAATTATCCCTCTATACAAAGACTCATCTACAGGTTTTCCTAAATCATCTTTACCTAAAGGCATACTTGTCCCCATTGGAGTTCTCATGGTGGTGGATGACTTCATACAATATTTCTTAATTAACTCCTTGGTGAACTTAGACTGTGATATGGATAAGCCATCATCAGTCTGTCTTACTTTGAGTCCTAAGAAGAATTTCAGCTCACCCATATTGCTCATCTCAAACTTCCCTTGCATAAGTTTTACAAACTTCCTACAAAGGTTGTTTTTTGTAGATCCAAAGATTATGTCATCAACATAAATCTGGACTAGAATCATCTTACCCTTTGACTCCCTAAGAAATAGAGTCTTGTCTATTTTCCCCCTTGAAAATTTATTCTCAATGAGGAAGGTAGACAATGTTTCATACCAAGCCCTAGGGGCTTGTTTCAAACCATATAAGGCTTTCTTAAGTCTATAAACATAATCAGGATAAAGTGGATCAACAAAACTTGAGGGCTGTACAACATAGACTTCTTCTTTCAAATTACCATTTAGGAATGCTGACTTGACATCCATTTGGTATACTTTTGTAACGCCCCGAAACTCAAAAGAGCGACGGGAGGCATTTTGGGCCAAATCTGGTATTTGGCAGGAGGCACACGGCCTGGGACACGGGCATGTCCCAGGGCGTGTAAGGCTGGAGTCGACGATTTGGCCGCGAAGTCGACATTTTGTGCTCGACGATGTGTCGAGACGGGGCACACGGCCTGAGACACGGGCGTGTCTCAGGGCGTGTCTAGCCCGTGTCGATGATCGGCCAGGGAAGTCGATGATTTTCGCTTGACAATGTGTCGAGACAAGGCACACGGCCTAGGATATGGGCGTGTCCAAGGCCATGTCGGGTGGTCGACGAACTTCGCTCGACGAAGTGTTGAGATAGTGAACACGGCCTGGAGCCAAGGCGTGTTCGGGTTTGACACGGGCATGTCAAATAGGACACGGGCATGTCCAAGACCTGTGTGAGTCTCGGGTTGTTTTCGGGGCTGTGTCGATGGGGGCACACAACCGACCGCATGGCCGTGTCAGTTGGAACACGGGTGTGTCAGGTCGAACACGGGCGTGTCAGGTAGAACACAGGCGTGTTGGATGCCCATGTGTTGTTCCAGACGCGTCGATTTTGACGGCGAATGGGGGACAAGGCCCTGGACACGAGCGTATCGCAGTCTGTGTTCGGCCCAGTTTTAGCATTTCAGGCCCGAATCAAGGTCGTTTGTTTCTTTAATTTGGGATCCAACGGCTGGGGGTTGTTCCTGATGGGATATACACGGGATTGGACCCTTGAAACCCTCATTTCTTTTAAGTGGTTCTCTTTCTAAGTTAAGAGAGAGAGGAGAGCAAAGAAGGAAGAAGAAGCTTAGATAATCGCGAGCCGATTTCGGATCTACGGAGGCAAAGAGAGTGCGGTGCTTTTCATCCGATTATGTTTCCATGGCGCCAAGGAAGAACGCTAGGGTAACGATTCTCTTCTTGAGCATGTGAAGCTCTCCTTCTTTGCATAGGAAGCCCGCTCTCACGAGTTTGCGGTGAGTTGGAGGCGTTCCTTTGGGTAGATATGTAAAGTCCCCGTTGTTTAGAGTCTGTAATCGAGAACGGACATAGGCATGATGTGTGAAGCCTACCCGGACAAGTTGGTCTGGATCAGTGATGTTGTATTGCATAAATGCCGGAGAAGACTCCGTGCGATTGTTTGTTTTTCTGGTTTTCTACGTGGTAGATTGCAACAGGGAACCTTGGGGATTAACCCTAAGGTGCACCCGAAAAACTGGGCGGATGCGTGATCTTGCCAACTTGGTGGCCTGGGAGCCAACTTGAACATAACCGGGTTATGTGAAGTGTAATGGAAACGGGACTCGGGAGAAGTTTGACCCGCACATATGACTTAAATTGTCGTTGCGATATGAGCACGGGTTAGATGGAACCGTACCCGTTCTATATCGTTCGGTTAGATTCATTGGCGTAGATGAGGGTCTTCGGGTGTCTATGGATTAAATTGATGTGACCCATGCTAAGAAGACAAAATGCTCATATGTTTGGCCGTCAAAGTGGCGGTGGTGAGTTCGGAATGTCTATGGCTTAAATTGACGTGACATTGGCCGGTTCGTCGAGAATGTGCCCTGAGAGCACGGGGTGTGGGGCCGTGTGTGCCAATGCCTGTGATGCAATGTATATTTATATACTGCTTGGTTATGTTAATAAGTGTAGGGAAGGAGCATCGCCACCCCATATTGGGGGCGGGATCGTTATAATTTGGTCAGCATTGCTGACCGTTGCTTTTGTTTGCCACCGTGCGGTGGTTTGTTGCTTGCAGGTGCTGCTAGATCAAGTGGTCAATAGCGGGCTAAAGCCCAAATTACGAAGCCGGCCCTCGAAGGCCTAATTGGAGTGTTTACTTGCTTTTATTCATGTATGACCAGCCTGCGTGCCGTGGTATGGAAAACATGTAATATTGAGTAAACCATTTTGTAAGGCCTTAAGGCCTGTACTTGTGTATGCACTACATTCCTATTTGGTGTTTAGTGGACATTCATGCTTGATGGTGTGTTCTTTTAATTGCAACTTATAAAACTGCTTCCGCTAGAATGCTCTGTGCAGGACGTTATGATTGGTTGGATGGTTTCCATTGAGTAACCACCCGGTCTGTCTGTGGTATATGGCGTCGGGCCCCGACCAGACCTACTGCTATATGCTATGCGATGGATAAGGGGTGTTACAATTTGGTATCAGACTACTAGTTTTGGTCGTGCTTAAGCTGAATTAGTGGCCGAATTCTTTTTAAGGGGTGGTGCGCACATGTGTGTGCGTCATCGTTATAACAGTAAAATAACCCATGAATATCCACTTAGGAATGAAAATACACGTGTTTGAGGAACCTGCGTGTTCCTATAATTGCTTTTGCAATATTGTTTGGCCGCTTAACGGTGTTTTGTACAACTATAGGTGACCAGAAGTGGTGTTGGGCCGTCGGAACATCAAGTTTCTGAGGCAGCAGTGCACCAGATGTTTCTCCTGCAACACCTCCATCGGCTGAGACCATACGATTAGTGGCCGAAGCAGTGTTGGCCACGATGAATGCGCAACCAGCAAGGCAAATGCAGCAGCCCGCTCCTGCGGTGGAGCAGGTAGTAGTGGAGCCGTTGGTGCCAAGGAGGGCAACCGAGAGACAGCTCAAGCATGTCATGAGCTTTAATCCTCCGGTATTCTCGGAGTTGGGAACCCCATCTCAAGCTGAAGACTGGCTCTCCAGGGTGAAGCGAGTCATGACAGCAACAGAGACGGAGGAGTGGCAAATGACCACCATTGATACGTTCCTTTTGGACGGTGAAGCGAGATTGTGGTGGGAATGATTGGAGCTGCACCTATTGATAGGTAGGCAACTTGTTGATGTCTCGATGGAGGAGTTCTCAAGATTGTTCTTGGCTATATACCTCCCTTCAGCGCAGAGGATAGCGTTGGAGAATGAGTTCCTAAAGTTGGTACAAGGGGACAATAGCGTGGATGAATATCTCCACGAGTTTTCTCGTTTGAGTCGATATGCTAGCTCCACCATCACGGATGAGGAGCGCAAGACGAATCGATTCTACGAAGGGTTGAGAGATGAGTTGAGGTTACTACTCTCGGGGCCGATAACGCAGGGTTTCTTGACCTTGGTCAACACGGACCGGTCCTTGGAGAATGACATGAAGAATGTTCAGGCAAAGAAAAGCTTGGGTGACAAGAATTCTGAATTCAAAGTGCCAACTACTTCAAAGTCCGGCTATCAGAGATTCTTTAAGAAGTCTAGGACTTCGGGTCCAGCGCCTTCTGGTGCTTCTGGGGCGACTACGGGTCGGACCCCGGGTGCGTGTTTTACTTGTGGAAAGCCGGGGCACTTTGCCCGCGATTGCTGGAACGGACGCCCGATGTCCGAAAGGAAGCCGAGAGCAACTTATGAAGAGAAGGGCAAGGCGGTGGAGTCGACCGCGTCCCATTATGCTCTGACCCAACCGAGGGTGTATAATCTTGGCTAACAGGAGGCCATCAAACAGGAGGATGTGGTGACAGGTAAAATTTAAATTTATAGCAAGTTAATTTCTTAAAATAATTACTATGCACATGTTACCTTACCACTGCTTGTTTAGGCTTTGTTTTGATTTGTGAAAATCCGGCAAGAACACTCTTCGATACATGAGCTTCACTCTCCTTCTTGTCCGAAGGATTTATATCACGCATCGGAGTACCTTCTTCGATGATGAAGGACAAGTTGGATGTGTTGTTGCCCAATGGGTGTTCGATGCACGCAGATAGAATTTGCGGTGTTAAGATTCGCATTGGGAATCAGGAGTTCGATCTGCAAGCGTCGTTACTTCCGTTGGTGGAGTTCGACGTTATATTTGGCATAGACTGGCTCTCGGAGCAGCATGCCTATATTGATTGCGGTCGCAAGGAAGTCAAGTTTGGAGTAAGTTGTGAGACGACTTTTATGGGCTTGAAGGGGTCGAGCAAGACGTTGATGTCTGCTCTTCAGGTGGTGAAGACGGTTCGTGCCGGTGCAGAACTGTTCTTTACACTAGTGGAGATTGCAAAGCCGAAGCCCGCGTTACATAGTATTTCAGTGGTATCGGAGTACCATGATGTGTTCCCTAGAGATATTCCTGGAGCCCCGCCTCAGTGGGTGATAGATTTTATGATAGAGCTCGTACCAGGTGCAAAGCCTGTGTCACGCTCTCCATATCGGCTAGCGCCTAAAGAAATGACGGAGCTGAAGGTTCAACTACAAGAGTTGTTGGAGCAAGGGTATGTGCGCCCAAGTTCTTCGCCTTGGAGCGCGCCGGTCCTCTTTGTTAAGAAGAAGGATGGAAGCTTGAGGCTATGTATTGATTACCGGGAGCTCAACAAGTTGACGAAAAAGAACAAGTACCCAATCCCCCGGATCGATGATCTTTTTGATCAGTTGCTCGGGTCGACGGTGTACTCGAAGTTGGACCTCAAGTCCGGGTACTATCAGCTGCGAATAAGGGAGAGTGATATCCCTAAGACAGCGTTCATTACGAGATACGGGCATTACGAGTTTACGGTCATGCCGTTTGGGCTGACTAATTCGTCGTCAGTGTTCATGGATTTGATGAACATGACCTTCAGGGAGTACTTGGATCATTTTGTGACCGTCTTCATCGATGATATTTTGTTGTACTCGCAGAGTGAGGAAGATCACTTCAAGCATCTTCATTTGGTTTTGGAGACGCTAAGGAGGAATCAATTATATGCCAAGTTCTCGAAGTGCGAGTTTTGGTTATCCTCAGTGGCGTTCCTCGGTCATATAGTGAGTGAGGAGGGTATTGCTGTGGATCCGACGAAGATTGTTGCGATACGGGAGTGGCCTGAGCTTTCTACGGTAGCGGAATTCCGGAGCTTTCTGGGGCTTGCTGGCTATTATAGGCACTTCGTAGAGAACTTCTCGCGGATAGCGTTACCTCTCACTACTTTGACGAGAAAGGAGAAGAAGTTCGTTTGGACGCCGGAGTGCGCACGAGCTTTTGAGGAGTTGAAATGTAGGTTGACCACGGCGCCTGTGCTGAGTTCGCCGAGTGGGACCGAAGGCTATGAGATTTATAGCGATGCTTCAGGCAACGGTTTGGGTTGCGTGCTACTGCAACACGAAAGTGTAATAGCTTATGGCTCGAGACAGCTAAAAGTGCACGAGAGGAATTATCCGGTCCATGACTTGGAGTTAGCGGCCGTAATGTTTGCCTTGAAGCTGTGGAGGCATTATTTGTACGGTGTGAAGATTGATATCTATACTGATCATAAGAGCCTGAAGTATTTGATCGATCAGAAAGATCTGAATATGCGGCATCGTAGGTGGATGGAGTTCCTAGGGGACTATACATTCAAGATCCACTACATGCCTGGTAGAGTTGTCGAACCACAGTTCAAGCCAATTGGCTATCAATGCATGATGAGCGGTTGGTTCGGGAGTTGGATGCGTTGGAGATTATTTGTGTAGATAAGCAATCAAGTGCTGAAGCAGTACTGAATTGGACTGAAATCTAATATGACCTGGCTGATCGGATTCGGCAGGCTTTGGAGTTGGATGACCATATGAAGCAGTTCATGGTAGAGGCTCTGGATGAGTTAAATTCCCAATTCGTTGTGGAGGACAGATTGCTTTGGAAAGACGGTCGTCTGTGCGTCCCAAGTGTAGGCAAATTGTGGGTGGAATTGTTGTACGATGCACATCATACCAAATACTCGATTCACCCGGGGAGCACGAAGATGTACCGCGATGTAAAGAAACTGTTTTGGTGGCCGGGTTTGAAGAAGGATGTGGTGCTCTACGTGGCGAAGTGCCAAACTTGCGCCTTGGTGAAGGCGGAGTGCCAAAAGCCGGGAGGATTTCTGAAGTATTTGCCTATTCCGGAGTGGAAATTCGATGGCATCTCTATGGACTTTGTGCACGGATTGCCAAGGTCGCAAAAAGGGAACGACACCATCTGGGTGGTCGTAGATCGGCTAACGAAGGTGTCGCATTTCATTCCGCATAGGAAGGATGATCCGGTGGAAAAGTTGGCAAAGTTATATGTGGATAATATAGTACGGCTTCACGGTGTGCCCCGCAGCATTGTGAGTGACCGAGATGGGCGGTTCACGTCCAATGATTGGAGGCTAGTGCAGCAAATGTTGGTAACAAAGTTAAAATTCAGCACAACCTTCCATCCGCAAACGGATGGGCAGACCGAGAGGGTCAATAGAACTATGGAATACATGCTCCACATGTGTGTCTTGGACTTTGGAAAGCAATGAGAAGACCATCTTTATTTAGTGGAGTTTGCGTACAACAATAGCTACCATGCGAGTATTCAAATGTCGCCCTTCGAGGCCTTATATGGTAGAAGATGTCGCACGCCGTTGTCTTGGCTAGAAACTGGCAAGTCAAAGTTGTATAAGCGATTAGAAGTGGACGATGCTACTTCGTTAGTGCGAACCATTCGGGAGAGATTGCTTATCGCTCAGGACCGGCAAGCGAAGTACTATAATGCCAAGCACAAGAACGTGGAGTTCGCTGTGGGCGACTGGGTGTACTTAAAGATCAAGCCGTTCAAGGGTGTCTCGCGGGTGCGACAATTGAAAAATCTAAGCCCGAGGTACCTTGGACCGTTTGAGGTTCTGGAGCGGGTTGGTGAAACAGCCTATCGGTAGAAGCTTTTAGTGGAGCTTAGTGGTTTACATGATGTATTCCACATATCGGTGCTATGGAAGGCGGTGCAAGAGCCTTTGCAAGTGATCGCGGTTGATCAAGTGCCAGTGGATAGTGGGTTGACGACAAAGGTCAAGCCCGTGTGGATTGAGGACTCGGATGTCAAGCGGCTACGCAATAAAGAGATCAGGATGGTCAAGGTCCGATGGGACAATTGTGGTCGTGAGGAGCTCTCTTGGGAGCGAGAGCAGACTATGCTTGACGAATATCCGGAGTTGTTCCGCTCAGGTACAATTTTAGTTTTGTGCTTATCTTTCCTTTATGAAATTTCGAGGACGAAATTCTTTTAAGAGGGGGAGAGTTGTAACGCCCTGAAACTCAAAAGAGCGATGAGAGGCGTTTTGGGCCAAATCTGGTATTTGGCAGGAGGCACACGGCCTGGGACACGGGCGTGTCCCAGGATGTGTCAGGCTGGAGTCGATGATTTGGCCGCGAATTCGACATTTTGCGCTCGACGATGTGTCGAGACGGGGCACACGGCCTGAGACATGGGCGTGTCTCAGGGCGGGTCTATCCCGTGTCGATGATCGGCCAGGGAAGTCGACGATTTTTGCTCGACGATGTGTCGAGACAAGGCACACGGCCTAGGACACGGGCGCGTCCAAGGCCGTATCGGGTGGTCGACGAACTTTGCTCGACGAAGTGTCGAGATAGTGAACACGGCCTGGAGCCCAGGGGTGTTCGGGTTTGACACTGGCGTGTCAAATATGATACGAGCGTGTCCAAGACCCGTGTGAGTCTCGGGTTGTTTTCGGGGCTGTGTCGATGGGGGCACACGGCCGACCACACAGCCGTGTCAGTTGCAACACGGGCGTATCAGGTCGAACACGGGAGTGTTGGATGTCCGTTTGTTGTTCCAGACGCGTCGATTTTGACGGCGAATGGGGGACACGACCCTGAACACGGGCGTGTCGCAGGCCGTGTTCGGCCCAGTTTTAGCATTTCAGGCCCGAATCAAGGCCGTTCGTTTCTTTAATTTGGGATCCAACGGCTGGGGGTTGTTCCTGATGGGATATACACGGGATTGGACCCTTGAAACCCTCATTTCCTTTGAGTGGTTCTCTTTCTAAGTCAAGAGATAGAGGAGAGCAAAGGAGGAAGAAGAAGCTTAGATCCGGCCATTGGAGGAGCTTCGAAGCTCCAAATCACGAGCCGACTTCGGATCTATGGAGGCAAAGAGAGTGCGGTGCTTTTCATCCGCTTACATTTCCATGGCGCCAAGGAAGAACGCTAGGGTAACGATTCTCTTCTTGAGCATGTGAAGCTCTCCTTCTTTGCATAGGAAGCCCGCTCTCGCGAGTTTGCAGTGAGTTGGAGGCATTCCTTCGGGTAGATATGTAAAGTCCCCGTTGTTTAGAACGGACATAGGCATGATGTGTGAAGCCTACCCGAACAAGTTGGTATGGATCGGTGATATTGCATTGCATAAATGCCGGAGAAGACTCCGTGTGATTGTTTGTTTTTCGGGTTTTCTACGTGGTAGATTGCAACAGGGAACCTTGAGGATTAACCCTAAGGTGCACCCGGAAAACTGGGCGGATGCGTGATCTTGCCAACTTGGTGGCCTGGGAGCCAACATGAATATAACCGGGTTATGTGAAGTGTAATGGAAACGGGACTCGGGAGAAGTTTGGCCCGCACATATGGCTTAAATTGTCGTTGCGATGTGAGCATGGGTTAGATGGAACCGTACCCGTTCTATGCCATTCAGTTAGAGTCGTTGGCGTAGATGAGGGTCTTCGGCGGTCTATGACTTAACTTGACGTGACCCATGCCAAGAAGACAAAATGCTCATATGTTTGGCCGTCAAAGTGGCGGTGGTGAGTCCGGAATGTCTATGACATAAATTGATGTGACATTGGCCGGTTCGCCGAGAATGTGCCCTGAGAGCACGTGGCGTGGGGCCGTGTGTGCCAACGCCTGTGATGCAATGTAT
Source organism: Platanthera guangdongensis (assembly GCA_039583875.1). Lineage (NCBI taxonomy): Eukaryota > Viridiplantae > Streptophyta > Magnoliopsida > Asparagales > Orchidaceae > Platanthera > Platanthera guangdongensis. Next base: position 12,198,817 of record CM077163.1, read on the forward strand.
ATTTATATACTGCTTGGTTATGCTAATAAGTGCAGGGAAGGAGCATCGCCGTCCCGTATTGGGGGTGGGATCGTTATAATTTGGTCAACATTGCTGACCGTTACTTTTGTTTGCCACCATGCGGTGGTTTGTTGCTTGCAAGTGATGCTGGACCAAGTGGTCAATAGCGGGCTAAAGCCCAAATAGCGAAGCCGGACCTCGAAGGCCTAATTGGAGTGTTTACTTGCTTTTATTCATGTATGACCGGCCTGCGTGCTGTGGTATGGAAAATATGTAATATTGAGTAAACCATTTTGTAAGGCCTTAAGGCCTGTACTTGTGTATGTACTACATTCCTATTTGGTATTTAGTGGACATTCATGCTTGATACTGGGTTCTTTTAATTGCAACTTATAAAACTATTTCCGCTAGAATGCTCTGTGTAGGACGTTATGATTGGTTGGATGGTGTCCATTGAGTAACCACCCGGTCTGTCTGTGGTATATGGCGTCGGGCCCCGGCTGGACCTACTACTATATGCTATGCGATGGATAGGGGGTGTTACAACTTTGAACCCTTGGAAAGCAGCAAAGGCAAGGAATAGCCTTATTGCTTCCAACCTTGCCACTGGGGCAAATGTCTGATCAAATTCAATGCCCTCTTCCTGTCTATATCCTTTGGCAACCAGTCTTACTTTGTTCTTCACTATGATGTAATTTTCATCTAGTTTATTCCTGGAGATCCACTTTGTCTCAATAATATTATGATCCTTTGGTTTTGGAAACAACTCCCATAATTTACACCTTCTGAATTGATTCAGCTCCTCATGCATTGCATCAATCCAGTTTGAGTCTTGTATGGCTTCTTCAAATCTCTTTGGTTCCATCTGTGACAGGAAACTTGAGCAAAGCACCGTGTTCATGTGTTTGCTTCTGGTTTGCAAACCATGTCTGGGATCACTAATAATTTGGTGTGCTGGATGATCCTTTAGATTCCTTATTGCTGGAGGCATTCTATCAGCAATTTGAACTTCTTCAATTTCTCCACCATGCTGAACTTCATTATCTTCAATGTCAGCTTGTGAATCTTGTACTCCCCCTAGACAGCAACCATCATTTTCCTCATCCTGCCTTGCAGTTTGGTCTTCATTAATGGTCAGCATGTCCAATTTTTCTTTTAAACCTGTTGAGCTACAAGAATTGCTAGACAACTCACAGTTAATTAGCTCAGATTCATCAAACACTACATGAACAGATTCTTCTACAACTTATGTAGTCAAGTTATAGACCCTATATGCCTTATTGTTGTTGTACCCAACAAATATCTCAACTTGGGATTTGACAGCAAACTTAGTTAGGTGAGACTTGTCAGTGTTAAGCACATAACACCTACTACCAAAGATCCTAAAGTAGGATATGTTTGGTTTTCTGCCCTTCATAATCTCATAGGGTGTCTTTTTGCGGTTCTTAGTTATAGATGCTCTATTGAGAACATGACAAGCAGTATTTACTGCCTCAGCCCAGAAATATTCTGGGAGAGAAGTGTCACTTAGTAGAGTTCTACCCGCCTCAATAGGAGTCCTATTCTTTCTTTCAGCAATTCCATTTTGCTGAGGTGTTCTAGGTGAGGAGAATTCCTGATGAATCCCTAGTTCTTCACAAAACCTTGTCATACACTCAGACTGAAATTCAGTTCCATGGTCACTTCTGATTTTGACCACTGAATTGTTAAGTTCATTCTGAATTTGTTTAACAAAGTTATGAAAGACATTGGTGGTTTCAGATTTCTACCTCAAAAAGAAAACTCATGTAAATCTAGAATAGTCATCTACTACCACAAAATATAGACTTTCCTACCTAGACTATGAACTGACATAGGACCAAATATATCCATATGCAAGAGGTACAAACACCTCACAGAGTCTTTGGGATCAAGACTATTAAAAGAGGATTTGGTCTGCTTGCCTTTTTGACAAGCTGAACCTATATCCTCTTTTATGCACTTACTCTAAACTATAGAGTTGGTCTATAGTCTTATAGTTCAGATGAGCTAGCCTCTTGTGCCATTGGACACACTGAGATGCTTTCTCATCTGCAACTAAACATACAGGAGAGTTCATGTTTTCATAATCAAAATTTAAACAATAAATATTCTCTTTTCTATAACCAGACAAGATCACCTTCTGATCACTTGTCCTTTTAATCTGACGTCCATTCTTAATAAATGAAGTGTCATACCCAAGATCACTCAGCTAACTTATGCTTATCAAGTTATGTTTCAAACCTTTTACATAAGCCACTTGAGTGATTGTTATAGAACTAGTAGAAATATTACCAAACCCTTTTATGACCCCTTTTTCTGATCCACCAAAGATCACTTTGGGTCCACTCTCTATGGGAGTATAGTCCTTTAACATTCTTCTTGTTCCAGTTATGTGCCTGGAACATCCACTGTCCAAGTACCATATAGGGGTATGACAACTTGGACCAATCTACAGCAAATAAAATTAATTTACCTTAGAACCCCAATGTTTATTGGGTTCTAGGTTTAAGTTAGATTAAAACTTGATATTCTTACCAGCAACCTTCCTCACAGGTAAGCTGACATTCTTCCTGATACTGGTGTTGTGCCAGCAATCCATGGCATAATGTCATATCTTACCACAACACCAACACTCATATCTATTATACCTCTTTTTAGGTACAGTTTTAACAACATTGCTGTCAGCTGTTCTTAACACTGTTGGTATAATGGTTCTTTGCTTGAGTGATGGAGCTACACCCTTGTCATTTAGAATATCAGGCTTACCATAACCATGTATGATATCATGATCATATATATTAGTTGGCTGCCATACTTTTTTGAAGGAAATGGGGGGGGGGGGGTTGAAGGCTAGTGACTGTACTGGGGATTTGCCTTTTCTTTTAGAATTGGTAGCCCTTGCATTTCCCTTAAAGCCCAATTCTGTCTTATCCTTTTTGGGAATAAAGTCATCAATTAAAGGTAAGACTGATTTTGGCTTAGAGAATTTAGCCACCAGATCCTTTTCCCTCTGAAGTTTGACTTCCAGACTTTTGATTTTATCATTCTTAAATGTAATAGTACCCATCTGAATAACAGTTATATTTTTTAGTTTGGCTACTTCATTCATCTTTAGATCCAGCATTTTTTCTGAATCTAATGCAGCCACCTTAAGAGCAGCAATTTCCTTGGCCTGTGCTTTATTAAGGATTCTACTTTTCTTAAGTGCTTGCAGCAGATCACCATATTCATCAATAAGTTGATGAACATCCCCTTCAGATTCAGATTCATCCATATCTCTTGATGCAGATGCTTCTGATTCTGATCCAGTATAGTAATCAGAACGTATTGAAGAATTGTTTACCTTAATAGGTCCAGGCTGATCCTGACACTGATCTTCTTCTGTCAAGGCCATCAGCCCTTTACAATAATGTTCTTCAATTCCATTTACTGAGTCCAGCAATTTTAAGAACTCATCCTCTTCTTCATCCTCTTTAGTTGCCAACAGTCCTATGTATGCTTCAGCTTCAGCCTCAGAATCTGATGATGAAGAATATGATCAGCTTTTTTGCTTCTTTGCAACAAAGGATTTCTCCTTCTTGCCCTTATTTTTTAGTTTCTTCTTGTCATTAGATTCTTTCCTTTTATCAGGACAATCAACTACCACATGTCCAGACCTGTTGCAACATTAGTAAACAATCTTAGTTGAAGATAATTTACTAGGTTTAGAGCCATACCTGTCCTTCCTAGAGGATTTCTTTTTCTGATAGTATTCATCCTTGGATTGTGAGGAGGATGGCTTGAATCTCCACTGTTTCTTCTTCAAAAACCTTTGAAATTATTTTGAGAAAGAATCTAAGTCTTCATCAGAATTTGGACTATCTGATGTGTGACTATCAGAACTTTCTGAAGCTACTTCTACAGCTTTCCTAAGAGGAGATAGAGACATCCTCCTATCCTTTCTTATGGCTTCAGTCTTGAAAGCCACTGACTTATCTCTGTAATCAACTTTATTACTTTTTTCTCCTCCTTTCTGACTATCAGCTGCATCTCATATGAAAGTAGTTTGCCAAATAATGTTGGAGGTGAGATTTCTGCTAAACTGGCCACTTCCCTAATGACACATATCTTGGTGTACCAGTCCTTAGTTAATGATCTCAGAAACTTATCATTTAACTCATATGTGCTGAATACTCTTCCATATGACATCAATTCATTAACTATTCTGAAGAACTTCTTGTAACATTCAGTTATGCTGTCAGTTTCAGATTGTCTAAAACTTTCATACTCCTGATTCAGCATAGACTTTCTATATTCTCTCACTTCTTTTGAACCCTCCATGTAGACAATCTAGGTGTCTCACATTTCTTTGGAGGTCTTGCAGTGAATCAGATTTTGGAATGTTGAATCATCTATAACACTGACTATTATATTCTGTGCTCTCTTATCCATAGTAGACAAGATGATCTCATTCTTTGTCATTTCAGAATACTCCTTTGGTGTCCTGAGATTTGCATCAAGAACTGAGACTTTCATTGCGATGAATGACCTTTCTTTGACTGTTATATAGATTCTTGGATCTGAAGCTTCCATAAACAGTCTAACTCTTTCTTTTCATATGCCAAAAATCTCTTTCCTACATATAGGTAACTTCATGGAACCAAACTCCTTATGATTTTCAATGGAACCCATTTTCCCTAATCGATTTCTGCCTTGGAGATCTACTCAGACTGTTAAGTCTATTCTTTGAGTAACCTCTCTCTGATACCACTTGAAAGAATTGGGTTCAAGATGTTCTAAACACCTAGAGGGGGGGGGTGAATAGGTTTAATTCTTTTTCTAACTTAGGCAGACAAATCTATCTAGTTTAGCAATTTATTTAGCAGAAAACACAGCACATCATTCACATACACACAACATTCCACAGATTGCACACCAGATTTATAGTGGTTCCCCAAATGATGGGTACATCCACTTCCCCCTTTGCCTATCTAGCAGTGTAATAGATTCAGCCTAACTTCCTTCCTTCTTCTCAGATTCGCAGATCTTACAGCTCAGAACCAAGACTGGTCCTACAACTCAGAGTGAATTCACACTCCTACAACTCAGGCACAAGCCCTACCTCAGCCTCTTCCACATGCCTACAACTCAGAGTGACACTCCACTCCTACAACTCAGGCAAAAGCCATACCTCAGCCTCTTTCACAGGCCTACAACTCAGGGAGCAGATTCCCCTACCTCAGGCACTCAGTCCTACCTCAGCCTTTATAATTTAAGCTTACAACTCAGAGAAGTAAATCTCCTACACTCAGATATATTACAGATCCTACAAAAGTTATTGATGAAAAGATAATAATATCTTCAACCAGATGGAGAGAGAATTGGTTGAAGGCTTCTTGATCAGTTCTTGATAGAACTGATTACTTAAGGATCAACCTGTCTTAGCTTCTTTAAAGCTTCTTGAATCTGAACAAAGTAAGGTTGATCTTCTTGGTGTTGGAGTTGATCTTCAATCAGCTTCCTTCAGAAATTAATCTGAATTCTTCTTCAGACTTGATCTGAATTCTTCTGGCAGACTCTTCAGGACCTGCCTTCACTGGATGAAAACTTCTCTCCTTCATGTTTTTCTCTCTCTACAATCTGTTGACTTTTTCTTCTTTCTCTTCTTCTGGATCCTCAATCCTTCAGAGATTATTCTTTATTCACTGATCGTGTTCACGATCACTTCTTCACAATAGATAATTGAATAGCTATCTGTTCTCTATATCTCCTCTTTAAATGTTGAGAGAGCATATCTATATATAGGCTTCATCCATGGTTACCGGTTGTTCTGGTTTCAAACAGTCTTCTGACACCTCTGACAGATGTGACAGTAATGTCAGTAATGACATCTCCAATTGTATTACTGCAACCTTCATTGGACTTTGACTCAACAGCAGAGAATGTCGAGTGAATACTTCACATGTGTTGACACACATAGTCCATGTGTCGACACAAGTCTTGATGATGTCGACACAGCTCCACTTTTACTTCTCGACACAGCTTCTGTGAAATGTGTCGACACAAGTCATGTGTGTCGACACAAACACTCCTTTTCTTGACAAAGTTGGTGTCAACAGAATTCTGGTGTGTGTCGACACAAGTTCTGTGTGTCGACACAGTCGTTGTCGACAGAATTCTGGAATGTGTCGACAGCTTCTCTGTGTTTCGACACAAATCCTGATGATGTAGACACAATCTGACCCTTGGTGTCGACGCAGCATTGTAGACAGCTTTTCTGTGTGTCGACACAAATTTTGGGTGTCGACACAATCTGACCCTTGGTGTCGACACAATCTAACCCTTGGTGTCGACACAACCATCCCCAAGTGTCGACACTTGTACTTAAAAAATTTTCCTTCCATTTACTTGACCTACACATGATAACTCAACATAACATTAAATACAATTTGATGCATATCATTGAGTTAGGTGAGGCTTCTCCAAATCTGATACACGTTTTCCAATGTACCTAACAAATTTTCTAACATCATGTGCCAGAAATCATCTTGTACTGACCAAATTGCAAATGTATGGAAATGTGCTAGAAATCATCTTGCACATCTTGTTGGAAATTTTCTAACAGGATGTGCTAGAAATCATCTGGTACTAACATGATGTGCTGGAAATGAAACCTGTACGTGATCAATGTGCTGGAAATGTGCTAGAAATTTCTAACGCACAGTTCCATACATGATCTGTAAGCAGCTTGTGGAAATTATTAACAGCCAGTGCTTTTAAATTTCAATCTGGTGCTTTTAAATTATTAACAGTCGTATGCTTCTCAATAGCTTGCTGACCATACTTTCCATACATTTCCATCCGGTGGTTTTAAATTGGAGGTGCAAAATGCCAAAAATTAATGAATTGTGGGTGCAAAGTGCCAAAAAGAGGGATTTCGGGGGTGCAATCTGCCAAAATTCCAGCATTTTAAAACATTTTGACCAAATTGCCTTCCATCAAAGCACCGGAGGGTGCAAAATGCCAAAAAGTTTGAATTGGGGGGTGCAAAGTGCCAAAGAGAGTGATTTCGGCGGTGCAATATGCCAAAAAGCCCTCAACCCATGTGATTCATCTTTCCCAACCACCGGCTGCCAATGAAGACTTTCCTCAAATCCGCTCGTGTGCTTTGACTACACACATGCAACGTAAGCTTAAAAAAAGAGATCAAAACATTTGAAATGACTATAACCAAGAGATGGTTTGTCGTTTGGAATCACACAACAAGTTTATCATCTTGGAGAAAGAAGCACATCAAGGTGAACCACAAAGATGAAGAAGGCGAGACTGCAGTGGGCGGCAATGAGTGCAGTGAGGCTGTAATGGGGAAGTGACAAAGTGAGTAGAGGATGTACATATGTGCTTAGTGTTACTCAGCATCGACTTCTCTGACAACTGTGGTGGTTGGTCGTCTGGCGATGAAAAAAGTTCGTTCTGGTACGAATTTTATGCGCCCATTTTTTAAATTGCAGTCAAGTTCATTTTAATCTTCTGTGGATTTTTATATTTTCATTTTTTTGCAATATATTTTTTAAACTTGTATTTATTAATTTGAGCACTGTAATTTTATAGTTCAAATAAATTTGTGCATAATATATGTTTTCTTGTTATCTTTTATTTAACTGTCTATGATTACACTTCCACGACTTGTAATCCCAACAAAAATATGTTATTATTAATGCATGATATCATTATCTATGAACTCAAAGCTTTTTTGAATATAGATGTGATCTTATGTAACTACCGTTCATCTTCATTCACTCCCTATCAACTATATGATAATTTTGAAGTCACCTAAATCTTGGGAGAAATTATGGCGTCCGGATCCTGTTCCGAAATCTTTGTCTGGGGACCATAGTTTTTTGTCGCGTGGAAAAAGGAATGGTGACGATCAAAAACTAAAAATTCATTGGGATTTGCGAACCGGTTCATAGTCTAGGGGTGGGCATAAGGCCTAGCAGACCCAGGCCGGGCCTGGGCCTGCCAGACCCAGGCCGGGCCTGGGCCTGCCAGGCCCGGGCCTTTTCAAAAAGCCTGGGCTCGGCCCTGGTTTTTGCCAGACCCGGGCCGGGCTCAGGTCTCGTCCTCAGGAGGAGGCCTGTCTAGGCCCTGTAGGCCGGGCCAGGCCCAGGCTGGGTCTGGCCCGGCTAAATAAAATATATAATTATTTTAATAAAACATTTATTTTTAAGATAAAATTAACATTATTAATTTAGGCCAAAAAAAAAAACAATTACATTATTATTTTAAAAAACAATTACAAATTTAGAATAATCTTTAAAAATTTTATAATAAAGTTAAAAAATACAAATCTAAAAATACAAAAAAAAATGTACTTAAGAAAAATACAATACTCGATATCTCAATCACTCGAAACCCGAAGGTGTCATTCAAGTTTGATCTTCACCGACCAAATTTAGGCCGCTTAGCTCATCTTCAACCTCAGACGAGCTATCTTCGATCAATATGATGTGTTGTCTCCTCTTCATAGCATCCAGATGGTCCTTATAACATATGTAAATTTCCAAATACTCGTCGCTCAGGCGGCTCCTTCACTCGTTCAAAATCCTGCCACTTAAAGAAAACATTGACTCCGAAACTACTGTACTTGCTTGAATTGTTAGTAATTCTCGGGTCATGAAGGCCATAACATGATACGTATTAACTTAATTTTTTCACCATTCTAAAATATCAAAATTTTCTATTTCGTTTGAACTCATAAAATCTTGAAATTGTGTTTTCGTATACAATCTTAATTCACTTAAGTACTTGACGTTCTTTGTTTTTTGCGGGCTGCTAATTCTAAAATTTTATTTTTAAAACTATCTTTTTTTAGGTTGTGTACTTTTTTCTCTAAGTCGCGATCCATATAGCTGAACGTAATAATTATAAAATTCGGTAAAAATCATTATTAAATTTTGAAATACTTACATTATCATAATACATATATATTTGATTTAAATTCAAATTACTATTTATTTCTTTTATAAGATTTTCTACGTCATCTACACTTATTAAATGATTTAAAGTCGCGGTGCATGAAAACATAACAGACATTTTTCTATAATATTTTTAATTTTTTTCCTCCATTATTTTAATTAACGGACGCCAACTTTCATATTTTTTATAAACAATAAATTTTTCTGCAATTAATACAAATTTTCGATAACCAGTGGACTAGTCGGATAATAAACGCCGGATAAAATAGTTGTTGATCTATAAAAAACTTCTAGTAAATCCATATAACTTTCAATCATATCCCAATCAGAATCTTGAAGATAATGCATTTCAAACATACTATAAAATTCCATTAGTTGTGTTTTTGTCGCACAACTCGTTTTAACATTTTATAGGTTGAATTCCATCTTATAGGCATATCAAATTCTTGTTTTAAAAATTTATGACCTTGTGTAGTTACAAATTTTTTAAAATCTTGTTTTCGTTTTTTAGAACTGTAAATATATTTCAACATAATACGATTTTTATTAATATAAGGTTTCATATATGTTAAACTATCCTGCACAACTAGATTTAAAACATGACATACGCAACGAGTATGAAAAAAAAATTCCATTTAATATTAGTTTCAAATATCTTGTTTTAAATTCTCGATTGATACCATATTATTAGTAGCATTATCGAAAGAAATACTAATAATTTTATCTTTAATTTTAAATTCACGAATACATTTAGTAATTACGTGATAAATAGCTTGACCTGTATGTGGATATTCAAAACATATAATACGTTTATTTAGCTCTCATGAATCGGAATCGAGCCAATGACAAGTAATACACATATACGATAATCCTGCTTTAATATTGCTAATCCATACATCACTCGTTATACTAACTCTACATTCTAATGTTTCAAAATAATTAATTAAATATTGTTTTGATTGTAAATAAGCTTTATATGCATCACGCTTAAGTGTATATATCCTTATCTGCTGATATTTTGGTTGAAGTCCTGCATGTATGTAGTATGTCTCGTCCTTATTATCGTAGTGTCTGAACGGTAATCCTCGTTTGATGACGTTCTCCATTTGCAGTTCTCGTTGATGCATTTGATTGTACGTCAAAATTTGCCCGCCTGCCGCAATTTGTGCTTGACTTGTCTCTGGGGCTTGTTTAGCCAGACACGATTTGATATGTCGTGCGAGCGTCGAATTCCTGCTAACGGTCAGAAGTTTGGAGCAGTGTTTGCACTTCGCCTTAAATTCTGCGCCCACGCGTACTTTTTCAAAGTGCTCCCAGACTGGAGCCGTGTGCTTGTGCTCCGCAATTTCATGCGCGACAGATATCGAGGACACTGACATCGAAGAGGAAGACGCCATCAAAGAGGAAGACGCCATCGAAGAGGAAGACGCCATCGAAGAGGATGAAAAATTTGGGAAGTAAGAGAGAGAAAGTATGTGAGAGAGAGAGAGAGTATGAGAGAGAGAGAGTGATCAGATGGGGGGTGGTAGAGGTAAGAGATTATATATTTATGTAGAATTTAAAATAAATAAAAAATTTATTTTTAAAAAAAATCAATGAAAAGCAGCCTAGGCAGCCTATTTGCTGCCTAGGCTACCGCTTTTTCCTGGCAGCTTGCAAGAAAATGACATTTCCTGGCAAACTGCCAGGAAGGCCAAGCCTTAACGATTCTTTAAAAAGAGCAGTTAAGGCTCTTAACGGCTCTTTTTAAAGAGCCGTTAAGGAAACCGTTGGGCTTGGGCCAGAATTTTTCAAGCCTGGCCCAGGCTTTGCCCGGCCTGGTCCTAGGCCAGGCTAAAGCTCGGGTTTTGCCCGGGCTTAGCCCGGGTTGGGCATCAGGCCGGGCTACACGCTGAAAACTGGGCATGATTAGGCCTTCAAAGCCCGACCTGGGCTTGGATCGGGCCTGTCCGGGCCTGGGCCTTTCAGGATTTTTCCTGGCCGGGCCTAGGCCGGCCCGACAGGCCCGGTTTTATGCCCACCTCAAGTTCATACCATCGTAAAGAGGAAACCGGAGTCCGGGCTCCGGACGGAATAATTTTCGAAATTTTGGGGTTTGTGCTATTTTATATGAACTCTTTAGGGCATTTTTTTAGGAGCGCTGACCATGAAATTGAAAATTATAAAATAAAATGTTTATTTGAAATAAATTTATTATTAGCAAATCATCAATTATTTTTTAAAATCCCAATTTTTATTAGCATCTCATGATCGTTGGCAGCAATTGCATTTTCAAGAAGGGTTTGCTAGTAACTACTTTTTAGGAAGGGAAAAAATGTCAAAAAATTTTAACTTGATTTTTTTGTTTCCTAGCATTCATAAAAGATTTGCTAATAACAACACCCCAAAAAAAGACATATGACACAATTAGGCTTCGTTTGGCACGGCAGTGGCGGTCGTAAACGCATGGGTTAAAACGTCATTCGTTAAGGAACACCTAATAAACATCATCCGTTTGAACATAAAAATGAATGAAGTTATTTAGGTGGACATTAACAAATGACAATTTAACCCCCGTGTTCATGACCGCCACCATCATGCCAAACGTACCCATAGCTTGGGGAGAGATAGCATTATCATCTCATCCAATTATTGCACGTGATCATAAAAGAACGAGTTTTAGGGCCCGTTTGACGTGACGTTTTTATTCCGGTGACCGGGCTCTTAGTAGTGGATCCGGGGGGTGGGTTAAGTGCAGGAAATTGGACGGATGAGAGCCGCAGCACTTTACCGTGCAGTGCGATCTAATGGATGAGAGTGCGCTGACTTGCGTGCACATCTCAGCGCATACATTTCAAAGCAGTGCGCGAGAGATCAAAGCGTGCACGCATCTCCCCGCGAGCTGAGATGCACTCGCAGCCATCAGATCTCGCGCACTGCACCTTAAAGTACATTTCCTGCACTGCATCACCCCAGACCCGTAGTGATGAGCTGAACAAATGATATGCTTTACACGATCCAAAAATAATACAAGTCAAATATATATTTTTCATATAATACATACAACTTGTGTAATTAAATACAAGTCAAATATTTGTTTTTCTGATGGCGGCTCGACGGTTGCATAGAAGCAATGATTGGAGGGATTGCATCACTTTCTAGCCCTAAAGTGGAAGCACGTAAAATCCGGGATGTTTATTATTTGATTCAGCGTTTGCGAAAAATAATGCAAAAAGAAAAGAAAAGGTACTCGCAATGCATGATATACAAAGCTCCATCGTAGGGCTCCTGAGCTACCTGCACTCCTTCCTCTGGGAGCGAGTACCATAGAAAAAATAGTCAATAAGTGGTCATCAATTCTCAATTTCTTTAATTTATATGTTTTTTTAAAAAATATGTTCTTACCTACCATAAAATATGTGCTCTCACCGCCGCTCGCAAACCCTCGTGCACAAGAAAAAAATGAGCAATGAGGGCACTCGTGGGTTTGTGAGTGGCGGGTGCATCATCGCGTCAGGGCAATCTCGTGGCCGAAGATTACTATCGTGTGGGATACCTGGGGAGGAGCACAGTGACTTTCACTCGTATTAAATAAAAGTAACAAATTATGGCTTCGTTTTGGGGGACATATGTTCACCGGTTAAGCGGTTACGATCGCATGAATCGAATCCTTCATTTGTTTTAGCGGTGCGGGTCGATCCGGCGAGTGGAAACGGAGAGTTCGAAGCGGAGGGGGGAGATGGCTGCTCCAAACGAAGCTTTTTGGGGTGTTTCTCAAGGCGTGCGGGTGGAAACAGAACAAACGTGATCGGAGGTTCATTTGTTTACCCTCCTTCCGGCGGCGTTTGCCCAAAACGGAGTTGCGAAACGCCCCAACAAATAGAGCCTTAATTAAGGTCAAATTCATGTTGTCATAACTGCTTGACCGGTGAAAATAAATCCCCCCAAACGGAGCCTATATGTCTGATATTATTAGCACGAGCCATGAAGAAACATAATCACATCAAAATGAACCAATGAGTTTATTAGAGTTATTTAAGCGTGCTTGAATTATGAAATTTCAAGTCGGATTTCAAATTCGGGTTCATTTATTAGAGCCGATCTTATCAATTTTTATTTCAAAATCAGAGAGTTTAGGCTATGCTTGCTGGGCTTTTTAGCTTCATATCTTGAAGCTGTAAAAATTTGAACCATTTCAGTGGGAGAAAAAGGATATTTAAAGTTAGACATGCATTTAAAAAACTAAGGCGATTGTTATGGGCAAATCGAAATTAGATACGTGCAAATCAATTTTACGTGCAGATCAAAATATTATAAGTGCAGACCAAATTATTACGTGCAGACCAAAATTAAAATTTAAAAATAATCATGTTAATTGATCAGAACTTGAAATAAAACTACAAAAAAATATCTATCAAAATTTTTTTGTACCTTAATGATGAAAGTAATAAAAAAAAGTAATATTAAACTTTGAATTACAAAGCCATCCAAAAAACACATCAAACAATGCCAAAAGCAATTACAAAATTATCAAAACTCAGGTTTTTTGCACCTAATATAACAAAAAATATATCAAAAATTGCGAAACCCCTCCAGCAAAACACATCAAACAATGTCAAAAGTAATTACAAAGCCATCCAAAAAAATCATTAAGAAAATCATCCAGAAAATCAACGAAAAATCATAGAGTAAGCAAAAGGAGTTATACTAGCCAACAAGCATTACTATGTGATCGGCGGAGTGTGCGGAGTTGGATATTGTGCGGCGATTTGGAGGGCGAGTCCGACAAAACCCGTGAAATCGGGGAAACCAGCGAACGCAGAGTTTGCAGAGCCGACCGCCGGAGATTGCAAAGAGAACGACCGCTGGAAGGATTGTCTTATGCACATGCGGAGGAGGCGTCGCGCGGAACCGGCGAAACCAGCGAGGCCGAACCTGGAAACCTAAAATCGTGATAGACGGAAGAGGGGGGAGGCTGGTCTGCACGGATCGATTTTTAGGGATTTGAAATTAATAGATTTTATTTAAAAGTCTGGTTTGCACCTATCCTATTTTGGTTTGAACATAACAATCGCCTAAACTAAATGACTCTCACTACAAGAAAATTCTCATTTAACAAGGTAAATTAGAAAGACTTGATAATCCTTCCTAATTAGCATCAAATTTAGCTAGAAAAATAATTTTTTATTTCACATAAAAAATAGCAAGAGATTTTCTTTGTTGTAAAATTAGCAACAAATTTTTTTGTTACAAAATTTTCGTTGCTAAAATAGTAACGATTTTTTTTGTAGCAAAATAATAACGAATTATTTTGTTGCAAAATATTTATAGAGATAAAAAATTATTTTTTTGAAAAAATTTATCTCTCTTTTGTTTCGTTTGATTCAGCGGGAGCAGACGAATGTGTGAAAACGCCTCCGCCGTTCAGAGCTGAAGGGGGAAGTAGGGATTCTAAACTAAGAGTTTTTGATCTGTTTCTCTAGCGCGGCAGGATCACACACCGCCCGTTTATTTTTCTGTCGTGTCACAGTGTCTACTCCTGCACCGGTGTGAAAACGCCTCCCCTAATGAAGTCTTAATTAAAAATAGAATTTTTAATTTCCTTAATCTCTCTTATAAAATAATTTTTTTTGTTTATATATATTTATAGATATATATTATGAAATAATCATATATTGACATAAATTATATATATATAATATATATATATATTTAAATATTATATAGATAACTATATATATATATATATATATTTATACAATTATATGTATACATAAATTTAAATATTATATAGATAACTATATATATATACTTTATATTTTTTTCGTATAATTTTATAAATTATATAAACATTTTTTTATGTGTGTATATATATAATTATGCATTCATATAACATATTAATTAGTTGAGTTAGTTGGTTAAGTATAGTTTATTATATATGGATGGTTGAGTGTTCGATTCTCAACCAACACCATTAACAGTGTATTTTATGTTAGCAACGAAACTAAATTTCCTTGCTAATTTAGGAAGGATATGATATCTTGCTAAATAATCCTTGCAAATTAGGAAGCAATAAATGCATAGCTAAAATTAGCTATGGTTATATTAGTTAGGTATTTTTTTTGTTTCTAAATTCGTTACTAATTAAAATTAGCAACAAATTTTGCAATTTAGCAAGTAATTTTATTCCTTTCTAATCAAGATTTTTCTTGTAGTGTCTATTTCTCACCACCAAGGCTTTATTTGGCACGACATTTTTAGAGCAAGGTGCCGCTGTTTTTAACAATGTCGCGCCAAATAGCGAATTCATGCGATGCAGTGGGAGAAGCCCGCCAAATCACGAAAAACCATCGATTCAAAGTTGTGAAAATTTTTCGCGACTCCAGAAATCGCGACCTGCGTCTCTGCATAGGTGCATAAATTCCCCTCTCCACCCGATGCAAAATCTCTCCCCGCTGCAAGACAGAACGGCGGCTTCCTCTGTGCTCGTCCTGCAAGGTCGGGCATCACCTTCCTCTTCATTCATCCTGACCCACTTCCATTTGTCGAACTCAGATCGACGAAATCAATATGATTCGTCGAACTCAAATTTTCAAAACAAAAATTTTAATTCATTTCAAAAATATAATTAAACACAAAAATTCATGAATCCTTCTACTCAATGGATAAGTCCCCCTAGGAGATATCATCTATTAGGTTATAAAGATCAACCAGAGTGTTCTTATATTTTCAATTATTATTATGAAAGAAAATTAGGACCCAAGGTAATCTGGGTCGAGAACACCTAACCTTTCTTTTTAGGAAAAGGAAAGCTGAGCAAAAAGGGAAGCTAAAGATTCGACTAGAGAGCTTTCTCTCACCAAATCATTTTCAGTCTTCCATCTGCAGCTCCTCAGAAAGTTTCGTTATTTTTGTTTATATCCTTGAATCTTTGTAGTTTTTGAATTTTCTCGAAGCATCCTTGTACATCTACTGAAGATTTATAATTCAGTTAGATTTCTTCATGCTTTATGTTCTGTTCTTGTAAATAGTGTCCTCACTCAAATAGGGGGAGATTGTTGGAACCCTAATTCTGATTTGAACAAGGATCACTGTTAGGATGATTAGATTGACCCAAAATGTATAGTCATGAGTCATAAGTTTATTTTCAGGTTTGCCTCAGAAGGACTCTCCAGAATTACTGAAAGAATTCCAAGAAATGTAGTTTTGATCAGTCAGAAATTCAGTTCAACGAAAGTTGAACTCAGTTGTACGAAAGTCGAACTTAGGTCGACGAACTCAGAGTTTCATCTCTTAGCTGATCTCGACAAAATCCGAGCTCAGGTCGACGATCGCTGAACTCAGCCAGATTCTCAGCTCGACAAAATAGAAGCTGAGCTCAACGATCTGCGAGCTCCGATCGACGAAATTGAACTCAAGTCGAACAATATGAAGAATCAAACTCGACAATCTCCATGCTCTGGTCGACGATCTATAGGCTGAGCTCGACGTTTTTCTGAGCAGTTATTTTAGGAAGTGAGTTATTTCCAGAAGAAGATTTAATCTCAGGCTAATCTCTTCGAAGGCAATATATTCAAATGAGATTAATTTCAGGCAGTTATGGATCCATCATTTAATGCAATATATTCCAATGAAAATAGCCGTTTGAGAGGCATCATTAAATGTGGATATTATCTCAGAGTTATTGTTGATGATTTCTAAAGGAAAGTTTCCTTTCTCAAGGAATGCTCCAGCTATTGATTTTAAATATATGTGAAATCTGTTCGGCCATTCTTTGAAGGAGTGAGGCTGTGAAGAAGTTTTTCAATCTCAAGGATACACATCCAGGCTACACTGTTACAGAGATTCTTACAGAGTTCTTCACCATCAGCTTCAGAGCTTTCAAGGGACAACTATTCATTATCAGTCCAGAAAGCTTCTGAAGATCTATATCAAGGCCAACACCCTGTGCAAAGCTCTCATCTTCCTGAACCCTTTTTTTCATCTCAGGGGGAGCTTTGACAACATCATCCACTAAAGTCTTCTCAGTTATTTGAGAAAGAGAAGACAACATCACATTTCATTTCTAACTGTGTACAGGGTTATAACTCCCTTGAAAAGTTAACCCCTTTGGTTGTCCAGTCTCTTGATCAAAAGAATTGGATTAGTTTTTGGGCACCTGATCAAAAGCTCAAAGGGTTACGAGATCTTCCTTAGAAAAATTGATCTTGTGGTGACAGGGCACATGAGCAAAAACCTGTGCTGGCAGGGCACATGATCAAAAACCTGTAGTGGATTCCTAACAGGGTGGTAGAAGAGTGGATGTACCCAAGTGTTAGGGGAACTACTATAAAATTTTTGTGTCGTCTGTGTTGTTTGCTCTCTTTCTTTATTTTTGTGTTGTGCACACTCTTTTATATAACATATATATTTAACTAGAGTAAAAAAAGATCTATCCTTTCACTTTCAATTGGTATCAGATGGTCATTTCTTTGATTGTACAGGCTAACACCTGAACCAAAACGATCTGATAGATCTTATATTTCTTAAGACTTTATCATGACACAAAATGAAGAATTTTCAAGCACCAGACCTCCTATGTGCAATCTAGAAAAAATTGCACTATGGAAGGCAATGATCAGATTATATATGAATTCAATTGATGAAGACATATAATTCAATTTTGACAGGTCCCCTACTTCCTCTGCAACAACTTCAACAAGTACCTCAGCAGTTCCACCACCTGAGTGGACAGAGGCTCAGAAGAAGTTAAAGATAACAGATGCAAAAGCTATGAACATTCTAGCTCAATCAATGTCTGATGATATTTTTCAGGAAATTGCTGGATGCTCTTCAGCAAAGGATATTTAGAACTCCCTTACAGCAATGGTTGCTAAAACATGGAGTGAATCAGATTCAGAAACTTCATCCCGCACAATTGAAGATGAAGAAGAATCAAGAACAAGAGAATTTTGTCTGATGACAATCAATACATTCTGTAGCAACTCTGAAGCTGCCGATTTAGAAGGAGACAATTCAGATGATGAATCCATTTCAGAAGAAGATCAGATAATCTCTTCTTTTGACTTTTCTTCTGATCATTTCAAAACAGATTTTAAATTATTATGTGATGATTTAATTAAGTCTGAGAAAGAAATCAAATTTCTCAGAGAGAAATTAACTGAACAAAATAATCTATCTTCTGAAAACATAAAACTTAAAGAAGATTTAAAAAATGCTCTTGAACAGATAGTTTATTTAAAAACACCTAAAGGGAAAGAAAAGTTAGAAGATTTAAATCAAGTAACTGAAGTTTTACATAATATTAAACCAAAACCAATTAAGAAATTTCAAAAAAATTATGTTTAAAATAATTCATCGAAACTAGATCGACGAAATCAACATCATTCGTCGAACTCCGATCGACGAACTATGAACGCTAGATCTCAGTACAATTATCAAAGAAACTGTGATCGACAAAATCCATATGATTTGTCGAACCGAGATCGACGAACGTGGAACACAGAAGGATCCAGAAGAATCATACCCTCATCTCGCCGAAGTTTGATGTCATATACCGACTTACTCGACCAACTGCATAAGCAATGTCAGACCTTGTAATCGTCAAATAGATAAGACTCCCAACTAAAGCCCGAAACACCAAAGGATCCGGAAGAAACATCCCCTCATCTCGCCGAAGTTTGATGCATGAATCAAAAGGAGTAGAGCTACTCTTCCCTTCCTGCATGCCGAATCGCTGAACGATCCGTCCCGCATAGCCTTTCTGGGACACGAGTATGTCGCTCTCTTTCCTCTCCACCTCGAGTCAAAGGAAGTGGTGGATCTCACTCAAGTCCTTCATCTCGAATCTTATAGCTAGCTCTGCCCTGAGCCTAGCTACCTCCTCCTTGGAGTTCCCTGTGATGATCATGTCATCCACGTACAACAACACCAAGACCAGAATCTCCCCCTTCTTCTTGAAGAGCAAGCTCGAGTCTTAATTTGAAGCAAGATAACTGCAGAACTGGAGGTATTCTGTAATCTTTCCATACCAGGCTTGAGGAGCCTGCTTCAAACCATAGAGGCTTTCTGGAGCTTGCAGACGTAGTCCAAATGTTCTTCAAAAACATATCCCAGTGGTTGATCCATGAAGATGTCCTTGTAGATCTCCTCGTAAAGAAAGGCGTTCTTTACGTCAAGCTACCACATCTTCCAGCCCTGGCAAGCCGCCAAGGCCACCATCCGCATTGAAGTCATCTTTGCCATAGCACTGAACGTCTCCTCATAGTCTTCGTCGTATTATTATGAAAAGCCTCGAGCTATAAGGCGCGCCTTGTACCACTCGATGATTCTATCTGCCTTTTGTTTAGCTTGTAGACCCACTTGCAAGTTACAGGACTAACGCCATCAACCTTGGGCACAAAGTCCCAAGTTTCATTCTTCTTGGGGCAGTCATCTGCTCATCCATGACATCTTCTCACTCCTTGACTCATGTGGCTTCTTCAAACTTTGAAGGCTCCCGCTCATCTAGGGGGCCTGTGAAGAAACAAGAGACAAAGCTCACCGTGTTTCCTTCCCAATAACGAGCTGGTGGCTTGATGGTCCTCTTCGATCTTCGAAGGGTCTGCTCCTTGCTCACCACCTCCGTTACTTCTTCAAAACCAGCTCCATTCCCAGGCACACTTGAAGCGTCGCTCCCCCTGCTTCCCGAACTAGAATCTTCTACCCCAGAGATTGAAACTACTGGAGCTCCTGGTGACACATGCAGCTCTACTTGAAGATCTTTTGCAGCTTCCTTCTGCCCTTCATCAACCCTGCTCTCCTGCAGCTCAACAGAGCCACCTCCATACAATGTCAGTTCATCAAAGACAACGTCTCTTGATACAACGAACTTTCTTGTCGCAGGATCCATGCACTTCCATCCCTTCTTCCGCTCATCATAGCCCACAAAGACAAGCTTCCTCGCCTTTGCATCAAGCTTGGTCCTCTAAGCATCTGGGATGTGAACATAGCAGGTTGATCCAAACACCCGAAGGTGTTCCACGCTCGGCTTCTCCTTGAACATCATTCCAACGGGAGACTTCATGTTGATCAGACTCAGAGGCATCCGATTGATGACGTAAGTTGCGCAGGCTATTCCTTCCGCCCAGGACCTGAGAATGCCCTTTGCATGAAGCCATCACTTTCAAGTTTCCGTCAAGTGACAGATCTTTCTCTTCGTGACTCCATTTTGTTGTGGAGTATGAGCACAAGTTAGCTCTCTCTGAATCCCGTGTTTCATGCAGAGTTAGAGAACTTAGATGAAACAAACTCATCACTGTTGTCTGATCTGAACTTCTTGATCCGCAGGCAAAGCCGACCCTCCACCAGCTCCTTGAACTCCATAACCAATTGGAAAGCTTCCGACTTCTCCTTCATAAAATACACCCATGTGTATCTTGAGTAGTCATCAATCAGCAACAACATGTATCTGCTGCCTCCAAGACTAGCGGTAACCATTGGCCCCATCAGATCACCATGGATGCACTCCAATGGTGCCTTGCTCCTTGTTTGTGACTTTTCAAACGGAAGGCGATGAGCCTTACCGTACCGACACCCCGCGCAAACGTGGTCATCTCTGTAGGACGACAACTTCGGCAAGCCTTTTACAAGATTTCTCCTCGCCATGAATTTCAGCTTGTCCATCTCAACGTGACCTAGTCTTTCATGCCAAATAGCAGCGCTATCATTGGCTCTCATCTGATCAACATAAGAGCTTGTTGATAAAACAAACAAGTCTCTTACTCTTCACCCTACATGAGCAACATCAACCTTTACCACTGATATGTTGCGGAGAAACTTTACTTCTGTTGGCCCAAATAGAATGTGATAACCCGCGTCAACTAAGAACGTTTGCAGCGATGAGAATTTCGACTCATCTCCTGTGAGGTGATGACAACACCCCGAGTCAACTATCCAGTCATCTTGGTAGTCGATGGTGGAAAGAGCACGAACATACGTGCTTGTCAAGAAGGCTCCTCCCCGCCCGGCTTCCTCAGTACTGGAACCATCACCCTCCTTGTCTGCAACATGCCCAGGCTGTAGCTTGACCTTGCAGTCGCACTTGAAGTGACCTGGCTAATTGCACCTGTAGCACTTCAACTCCTTCTTCCAGTTCTTCTTAGGAACTGCGCTCCTCTCTTGCTGATAGAAAGTTGAAGGCCCATCCTCAGCAGTAGACTTCTTCTTCTTATCATTGAAGAGAGCCTCACGACCTCCTTCAGAGATAGTCACCTCGGCCATCTGCCTAGCCAAAATCTCCTGTGACGCAAGTAGATTTTCCAGCTCCAGCAAAGATGACTGAGTCGCCCATCATTGAACAGAAGTCACAAAGGCCACATACTCCTTCCGCAAACCGCGAACTATGTGCCTCTTCAACTTAGCTTCAGAAATGGGCTCATCAGAATCCAATGCTGATATTTCAGCGTATAGGTTCTTCATCTTAAGGAAGAACTTTGAGATGGACAGATCTCCTTGAGTTGCTTTATCCAACTCATTCTCTAAGAACTATAGACGTCCTACATTCTTACTGTTGAACAGACCATCAATGGTTGTCCAAATCTCAGCAGCAGACTCACATCCTAAGATGTGATCAAAGAGCTCAGGTGAGACAGCCCGCTTGAGAACAAACTCTGCCTTTGCATTGGTCTTCCTCCAAGCTCTCACCTGCTCAACAGAACTAGTTGCGGCAGTCACTTCTTGCTTGTCGTCACCACCGACAACTTCCCAAAACTCCTCACCTAGAAGATAACCCTTCATATACGACTTCCACTTCTTAAAGTTAGTCGCTGTAAGAAGTTCAATACCAAGACCCCTTGCATAAGCTCCTTCCATTGCAACAACCACTAATATAATAGCTTCCAGAGGCGTCGAGCAGAACTGAGGTTGATTGCTGCTTAAGACAAACCTTCCTCTGATACCATGTTGAAATTATAAAAGCTGATCAGAAGGTAGTTCTGATACCAAGTAAAACTTTCAGAACAATCAAGCTGACAACTTGATCAAGCAGAAAGTGGGAAACAGGCACAGGAACAACTAAGCTAAGTAAATCAGAGCCAACAGAAAGCAACCACAGATCTTGTATTATCAACTATCTTCATTACAAGACAAAACATACATGGCAAGATAGGATTTCGCTAAGTACAAAGGAGAAGCACAAAACAAGCAAACAAGAACTTCAAGCCGGGCGGACTGCCCTAGAGACCGTCGAGTCCGCCGAGTCTGCTGAAACCACCAAGCCGCTGCTGCATCACTGACCTACGGAGACCGCGAAGTCCACAGACAACCCGTTATTCTGCTGAACGACCGCTCTGTAATCGTCATCGAACTAAAAGAAGAGACCGTCTAGCCCGCCGAGACCGGTAGACAGGTTATTGAACTTGAATTGCTGAATGAGAGAAGACTGGCTGTCCGCAAATGCGACCTACTGCAAACCGCCGATTGTAAACCGCAAGCTCCACTGCTTCCTGACCGCAATCAGAACCAGACTCCTGGCGTCACAGTGCTAGGCGCACAACCTGCAAACAGCAACCAGTTAAACCTTCTTAATCCGCACGGACTAGAAAACCGAGGCCGCAGAAATTAATCCACTCTCAACTTACTGTTCATTCAGTTACTGTTGATGTGACGGGTGGTCCTATTTATAGGCGGGGTGAGGAGTGTGGTCACCACCCTAGTTGATAGAGTCACCACCTCAGCTCGCAGCTAGCACTATGCAGTCCGCCTAGTCCACAAGGACAAGGCCGGACACCAGCCAATCCGCCAGACACTAAGGCAAGAAGCCATTCCGCTATCTGGCGGACATCGCACCAGTCCGCACGTTGCACGGCACGCAGACACAGCAACAACCCACACATTGCATCAATCTGCACGCTACATGTGGACACAGTACCAGCCCGCACAGCCCGCGAACACCACACCAGCCCGCCACACAAGTCCACGACCAACATGCATAAACTGCCTGGTCAACCAGCGGTCTTTGTGGATTCTGTGAATACCCTGGACTTGTCACAGATTGTGACCAAGTCCAGCAACCAACCAAAGCATGGCGCGAGCTCGGCGGACAAGAAGCCAGACCGCCAGCTCCCAAGACATTCCGTCAACCACGAACACGGTTATCACCAACCGCTCCACCAGAGATCAATGGCACGAGCAAATGCCGATCTCGCGATCTCCAAACGCAGTCTGCAACTAACGGACTCCGCGAATACAAAAGAAGACCGCCACTTTCCTGCGGATATACCACATATCCGCCCGGTTACTTCAAAGAACAGCCAAATGCATAACCACATGCCGAACTGACTGAACACCACCACCAGGTCGCAATAAACAGGCTGCCTAGGCTGCACCATCAGTCCGCCCAGGCTGCGCAGTTTGCCCGATCAACCCCACTTTCACATCACAATTTTTAACAGGATCCATCACAGATGTGTGAGTGTGCGTCAGCCGAGGGTTTCGCGAAAAATCAGGGAAGCACAGGTCCCTCTTCACACGGTTTCTTCTTCCTCGACCATAGCAGTGCTTATCCGACTTCCTATTTATTGTAGCCACTCTCGGCCTAATCCTGGAGGAGTGAGATTGCCAACATCTTTGGCAAATGGGGCATTGTCGACAAAGTTGAGGAAGAACAATGGTGCACTAGAGGATTCTTGTGCTGTCCTTCGTCTTCCTCTTAAGGCAATACCGATCTCTCACTTTCTTTCTCTTTTTATAGTCGTGTGGTATTTTTAAGATAAAAAATGAGGTGTGAGTATTTGCTAAACTTGAGATTTGCTCACAATCATGTGTTTATCATTATCATTAAAGGAGAAGTTTGTCTGCGCGGTGGACGTACTCAAATTTGAGGAACCACTATAAAATTTGTATTCGCTGATTCTGTTTTTCTTTTTTTTTTGTTTGTGGTTTTTCAATTGTTTTTCGTGACCGTACTAATTTTTTGCCGTTAGATTATTAATCGAATTTGAAAGTCATCTGTCTACCTGTTTTCATAACAGTCATGAACCGTCGTTCGCAAACCTTTGTCTTTTCAAACATACATTCTATAATAATGTCGTTTTTACCAAACTCATCGGAGCAAATTAATAAGCTGCACCGAACGAACCCTTAATATATTCTAGTAGGTTGAGGACCACACCTTCATGCCAGGAAGTTGCTCTCCAACCACCCCTAAAGATAAGTAAAGACCTAGATCTATATATATATAACTAACCTGGGAAGTAAATACAATTAAATAGTATTTAAAACTTATAATAACACACTCGTTCCTCATCCTCCAATGCATTCCAGAGCAGAAAATCAATGGCTCCTACAAAGCTAACTGCTCCTCAAACGGCAACCGGTTACCGGCCGGTGCTCCCCCGGGGATGGCCGGATTCCAACTACAAGCTCCTCAATTTCCGTGCAATGGTCGACTGGTCTCTGTGACTGCGGCGAAGACGTCGGCAACTGTAAGCTCTCGCATATCTAATTATGGCTGGCATTCACGAGACTCCACTAACATGGATGTATATATCAGTGACGGAACTAGGATTCAAACTTAGTCCGAGCATCAAGTAAATGAATTAAATTTTCGATGTATGACTATTGCATTCAGAGTAAATAGAGATAGACATCGTCTAAAAAAAAATCAAATCTACACTCAATTAAAAAATGTCAATAATATTTTTAATGTGAAAAGTTATAAATTGGAAAAATAAATAGATGATTAGACTCATTATTGAAAAATATTAAATTTCATTACATTGTTCTCTAAGGCTTCGTTTGGCACGGTGATGACGGTCATAAACATGGAGGTTAAATTGTCAATCGTAAGTGATCCTTAACGAAGGACAGTTTAACCCATACATTTACGACCGCCACCACAATGTCAAACGGAGCCTAAGGCTCCGTTTGGGGGGACTTATTGTCAGCGGTCAAGCGGTTACGACCGCATGTACCGGACCTTAATTAAGGTCCGGTACATGTGGTCGTAACCGCTTGACCGCTGACAATAAGTCCCCCCAACGGAGCCTAAGTCAGTTTATATGTAAACATATTAGAAAACTTCTTATAAAACTGATCAAAGTTTTTGAAAATATCACTTTTAATAAATTTTTCGGGACAAATTTTTTTTGAAAAAATTGACTAGTTTTTATGAGTCTCATGATGATGATGATATTAATCTAATTAATAGATTTTTTTGACAATTAGGTATAGAATTTCATTTTGCAAAATTTATAGTTTTACTAAATCCCCATGAAAACATTTGATTGAAGGATCTATCTTGCATAATTTTTCGATACGAGCCCAAAACTGCTTTCAGATTTAATACCATTTGGGAGACTTTTTTCTCCTTTCCGTTTTCTGAAAAACACCACCGTTCATAATTGTGTTTAATTTCTCTATCAATAGAATACACAGCTCATCAAAAGGAGTTATTTTATTTTTTAGAAAGTCACTCGTTCTTAAACAAACGCAATATCATGAACAGTGGCGTTTCCAGAAAATGAAAAGGAGAAAAAAAGCTCTCCCAAACAAGATAAAATTTTGTTGAGCGGTTGAAGAAATTTGTAAGGGCTTAAAAAAGCCTATATTTTTCTCCAAAAATATAATTCTGCACCTATAATAATATATATATATATATATATTAACATATGTGTGCATGTATGTATGTATATATGCAGGTTGCCTGACTTGCTGGTGTCCATGCATACTTTCGGCGGATAGCGGAGATAACTGACGCGGATCCAACCTGTAATTATATTTTATATATAATTAGTGTGTAGTTTTTTTTAATGGTGGATTAATTTTGAAGGGTTGATGATGTGGTTGCAGCGTGCGGCACGGCGTTTTTCTTTCTTTTTTTTTTTTTTTTGTTTGAGCAGTTGTACTCTTGATAGCGGTCGGTGAC